>CABFVZ010000924.1:18183-39828 GCA_902151445.1 Timema monikensis
CTCTGGTGGGACACTGTCCCCTGTCTCTCACTACTAGAAGATATGACGCTCTGTTGGGACACTGTCCCCTGTCTCTCTCTACTAGAAGATATGACTCTCTGGTGGGACAGTGTCCCCTTCTGATCAGAATCAAACATTCTAACCCCAACTGATTGTAATAAAAGTAAAGGCTACGTTATCTTGTGCTGTCCAGTTTTAAGGGTCGAGGGACACCACCCCCTTAATTGTGAATGTAAGTAAGCACGGATCCAGGTGTCCCCCGATAGTAAACAGTGAGTGACGTCACTTGAAGATCCTGTAGCACAGCCAATACTGACTGGTGTAGTCTTTCTGCAATTTATGTGTCTTGTTGATTTGAGGAGGGTGAGATAGATGTGTAACTTCACACGTAATCTACTCCAGGGACTCACTAGCTAAGAGGGTAGGGTGATTACTGTCTAACGTAGGGACACTATAGCTGAGAGGGTGATCAGTCTATAGTCTGTACTGCCTACCGCAGAGCCGAGCTGGATTCTGATTGGTGGAATCTTGCCTGAGGGCCGTAGATATTGAGAGTGCAAGAGTGCAAAGGGAAGATAGGCGTTCCACTTGTAAATATCTGGGATTAGAGCGAAAGAGTGCAGAGGTGAAATAGACACTTCACTTGTAAGAACTATTTTTAGAGTGCAAGAGTGCAGGGGCGAGATAAGCATTCAATTTGTAAGTTAAGAGCTGAATTTAGAATGCAAGAGTACAGAGATAAGTTAAGCACTCCACATGTAAGAACTGTGTTTAGAGTGTAAGAGTGAAAAGCCGAGTTAGGCACTCCACCTGTAAGAGCTGGGCTTAGAGTGCAGAGGTGAAATAGGCACTCCACCTGTGATGGCTGGGTTTATAGTGCGAGAGTGCAGAGGTAAGTTAGGCACTCCACCTGTAAGAGCTAGGTTTAGAGTGCAGAGGTGAAATAGGCACTCCACCTGTGATAGCTAGGTTTATAGTGCGAGAGTGCAGAGGTAAGTTAGGCACTCCACCTGTAAGAGCTAGGTTTAGCTAGAAGGTTGGGGAATGTATCTTTTAAAATCAATAATTGTGCTTTTTATTTCAAATATAATAACACGTTGAAAGGACGCACAACTACAGTTCAATTTTCATAAAAAGATCCCTTTAGAAAACACAAAGATATATTTTTACGGTTAACATTGACAACATTTTACTAACTTATATTATTATTGCTATTTTGATAATATCTACCAAAAGTGACAGCTGCAAGTTACATGACTTGACATATGAATATGTGAAAGTAGCTCTAGTAACTGTGACTAGCTGTCAGTTAAGGTTCTTCCTACAAAAGTAGCTCTAGTAACTGTGACTAGCTGTCAGTTAAGGTTCTTCCTACGAAAGTAGCCCTAGTGACTGTGACTAGCTGTCAGTTAAGGTTCTTCCTACGAAAGTAGCCCTAGTGGCTGTGACTAGCTGTCAGTTAAGGTTCTTCCTACGAAAGTAGCCCTAGTAACTTTGACTAGCTGTCAGTTAAGGTTCTTCCTATGAAAGTAGCCCTAGTAACTGTGTCTAGCGGTCAGTTAAAGTTATTCCTATAAAAGTAGCCCTAGTAACTGTTCTAGCTGTCAGTTAAGGTTTTTCCTATGAAAGTAGATCTAGTAATTGTTCTAGCTGTCAGTTAAGGTTCTTCCTATGAAAGTAGCTTTAGTAACTGTTCTAGCTGTCAGTTAAGGTTCTTCCTACGAAAGTAGCCCTAGTGACTGTGTCTAGCGGTCAGTTAAAGTTATTCCTATGGAAAGTGGACTGTGCCTGTCAGCCGAATGTAAACTACTCTCGCGGGCGACCCTCAAGTGTCACGCTATCTCCAAGAGTGTTCCGGGTGGTGTCAGGCCCGAGAGCGATCGGGTTCAGACCCCTCGCAGGTGCTGTGGGGCCCTGCACAACCACACCCCGGGTTGCGGGGCTTCGCCGCATGTTATGAATGTAAACAAGGGCAGCTCGTCAGCGTCCCGGCGCCGTAACTAAGGGCCGTGAGCGCCAGACAGCGCCGTACCTCTCTCCCCCTCCTTCACTCCTGATGTACCTGTCTGGCGCGTGGGTCGTGACCTGCCCAGTGCACATCCCCCCCCCCCCNNCCCCCCCCCCCCCTTTTCCCTTCCTCGTGACCTCGGCTGATCGTGGGTCAGGCGAGAGGTGAGGGGGTGAAGTAGGGCAGACTGGCTCTGTCTCTCTCCAACACACGTCGTGAGTGGATGTTGCTGACCTACCCCTGCACCAACTAGTGACGCTAATGTTCCATGTAACATGAATGTTCTACAGGACAGTGTCGTCTACCCCTGCACCTACTAGTGATGTTGATGCATATAGCCCAAACGGGCAGCAAGACTCCGCGTTAAACCAAATAAAAACTTTGGCCGATAATATGATTTTATAGTCCCTGCAGACATTTCACCCTCCACCCCGCTTCCCCAAAACCGCCGAATTCAGACCCAATCTCCCCCTGAGAGAGTCAGCTTGAAACGCGGGTTGACCCACTTTTAGGGGGCGAATTCTCTTTTTTTTTTATCTCAGACACGAGCGCTAGGAATACTGGCGGGAGAGGGAGGAACTACAGACAGGCAGACTCCACCAGATCTAAACCCCGGATCCCGGGTGGAAAACAAACAACACTTACCACCCTTCTGGTCTCTTGTCTGTCGGACACGACTCGGTGGGCGGTGGGTTCGAATCCCAGTCGATATTAGTGACACTGTATCTTTGATAATATATCTATATATTGTGTGTCCACTCCACGCACGAATAATCTTTCATTCCGAAAAAAAAGGTTAGGGGGGTGGGGGGTATGAGGAGGGCTTCCATTCCACGTCGGTCGGTCTCTTCGGTCGCAGCGGTGTTGCCACGTCGCCCGTCAGATCGATTTTTACTAGGGCGAACAGTTGGCAGAAGGGTCGTGGGAGGTGGAGGGAGTTGAGTGTCGATATGGAAGCCTTTCACTGCAAAGTTAGTCTCTACCCCTCTGCCAGCCTTCCCATCCTTCTCTAAAACACATCGTGCGTGTGCGTGTGTGAGCGAAGTTTTCTCGCCCGGGATGCAGTCTCTAACACACATACACACACACATGTTCCAAGTTCCCCCTCCCCACTCCTTCCCCCCGAGACAGTCCGTGCATGTGCATCCAACCAACTTTACAGACGCCGGCACTGCGACGAAAAGGGGATGAGATTTAAGGGGTGGGATCTATATTTTTATATTACCTCACCCCCTTTCGTTCCAACATATCTTCCTATTTTTTATTTTATTATTTATATCCTATTATTATCATTATTTCATCCCCGACTTTTACCTTAACTCAAAAACTTAAAAAAAAAAGAAACGGGGATTAGGGAAACTCTTTTTTCATCCACCCCTCCCTATTTTTATTATTATTTTTATCGCGGAACTTCCCTTGTATGATTTACATATTCGTACATAGGGTAGGCTCGTGCTGGAATAGGGTCAGTAGGCCTGCTTCCCCTCATCCCCTCCCGTTTCCCCTCCGATACCACCCCTCTCACCCACCCCTCTAGACGGAATCAAAATAAACCATTTTTATCATTATGATGGGAAAAAAGTTTAAAAGTTTTTGTTGTTGAGTTTTTTTATGGTAGGCAGTTAATTTTTTTTAGAGAGCAACGACCTTGTATAAAAAAAACGGTTCTGGTGTCGGAAGTTTGTGTAAATAATGTGCAAGAAAGAGGGATTGTTTACTTAGCATCACTTAGTGCACTTTGTCACACTTATAGAGTCGGATACTTGGAGATACAACGACTTTAAGTCGGGATCAAAAATGGTTCTGTGACGTAGCATTAAACTACAAAGATTTATTACGCGTGTAAATAAGTTTACATAAAAAATATTGTAAATTGTGAAATAATATATTGTTACAGTTCCTAGTAACACTTGCTATCTATAATAATGCATTGTTGCAGAACCCATTATTGCTTATTATATATAATAATACATTGTTGCAGACTTATCAGCACTTTTAGTCCTTAGCAGCACTTGTTTATAATAATACATTGTGGCAGGCCTTAGTATAACTTGTTATGTATAATAACACATTGTTGCAGTCCCTTACAGCACTTGAAGTGTATAATAATACATTGTTGCAGTCCCTAGCAGCACTTGTTATATATAATAATACATTGTTACAGTTTCTAGTAGCACTTGTTATGTATTATAGGTAATTCATTGAGTGGATTTAAAATGTAGTTTATTGTTCCAGGACCTAACTAAATAATGTCTAGTCTATGTCCCAGCAGCTAACTAGACCTGGCCAGAACCTAGCTTTATGATGTCTAGTCTATGTCCCAGCAGCTAACTAGACCTGACCAGAACCTAGCTTTATGATGTCTAGTCTATGTCTCAGCAGCTAACTAGACCTGACCAGAACCTAGCTATATGATGTCTAGTCAATGTCCCAGCAGCTACAGTAGCTCCATTACTTCTTTGGTGCTAACTGACAGCTCACAGCTGACAGCTAAAAGTTTTGAAAAGCTACCAGGCCAAATTATGTATACCTACGCCGAACCATATGATCTGCAAAAACATGTGTTTAGCAGCTGTCACTCCTGACGGTCAACATTTAGGTAAATACCTAAATGTTGACTGTAAAAAGTCAGCGGTGAACTGTCAGTCAGCACCAGAGAAGTAATGGAGCTACTGTAACTAAACATCGCCAGCGAGAATGAAAGAATAACAAAGCGCCGCTTGTGTTGTTAGAAGGAGGAAGAGCTCTATGTAGCTAGATCCACACAATACCGCACGCTCTCTTCTGGGATGTTTTTATTTCATTACAGAGGAACACCAAAAAAGGAGGTTTAACGTCGCGCGCGTGAAAAATCTATGTTGAAATATGGATTATTTAATTAAATTGCATCCAAGCTCAATGTTGATTTGAGTTTCCCAACAAAATGTTTATTTAGTTTAATGCATAGGCCTAATATATATGTATATAAAAACACGATGGTGCCTTTGAAAGAGTTACCGTGCTGTACACAATGTTTAGTAACAGACTGTATAGCAGAATCCTAGGGCCAAGATTCGATTACCACCGCTCCTTTACTCAGGATCAGCAAAAGAGAATAGGGCTCCAAGCGCCAGGGACCGACCACGTCATGTCTCCAGTTCTATTTGAGTGGAGTGATACAAGTAGTGCCGGCCAGAGGCCACGGCCAACTGAACTTCTACACACAATGGCGTCATGACCGGACCGTGAAATGGTCGGTTCGTGCGTTCTTTGGCACAGTCGCTTGATAGTACTGTACTCTTGGTGGTATGAACACCTGGATACTGCTGTATTATACCTTACTTGTAAGCCCTTGCGAAACTTTCGTACATTCAACCTTTCCCTCCCTCCGTCCCCCAAAAGATTTAGTCTTTGGTTGGGTTGTTTAAATTAAATACGAAGTGTATACATAAAATATCAACGAGAGTTTATTAATGTGAACGTATTTACAATACCTCTTTGTATACGGTATTTTAAGCACCCGTGAAAGTGGAAAACTATTTAGGAAAAACCGCCCTCAGTGCACCCGACCTGGATCGAACACCACTCTCCCTGTTATCAGCAGTCTAGTCTACTGCGAGAGTAGCGCGTTAGACCGTTCGGCCACCGAAGCTCATTTGATGATGTTTCTGGTGTTAACACCCTTAGGAGAAATTAATCTTAAGTATAAACGTTGACATTTGGGATATCTATATCTCGATTACATTAGTTCCATTTAATCAGTTGAAGTTATTTTACAGAAATAATAGTTGAAAATTTCCCGTTCTGGAAAAATTTTCGGAAAAAATATAGGGAAAATTTTCCGTCTCGCATCTATACCGCTGTACTCTTAATAATATGAACATAAGCTACTGCGGTACTCTCTTTGGTAAGAACACTGGCTACTGCTGTACTCTCTCTAGTCTGAACACTGGATACTGCTTTACTATCTCTGGTAGGAGTACTGGCTACTGTTGTACTCTCAATAGTATGAACACTGAATCCGGTTTAACTCCTATTCTTAGCAAAGCCAAATGGATTTAAAATGAAATGATTCACTTCAACAGGTTAAGATCCCAACATTCTGACTTATTTCGGCATCACCTTTCATTTTGGTGAAGTTCCCCGAGTAGCGCACCAAAATGTCGCCATTGACGCGGTCGCGCTATTAGATTAGTGTCATATTATGTTTGTTTCGCTTTTTGCTCCTTGTTGTTTAGAATGTGGCCTCTGGTGTGACTAATAGAAAGTTTAGTTTTATTTGCGGGAAGTAAAAAACTAGAATGAAAACCTTCTAGAACGGACTTAAAACGTTGAGGAATGTTCATTGGGCTGTTTGGTTGTTTTCCGAGCAGAACGCTGGGCTGATAAACGAAGGTCCTTTACACGTCTTTTAGTTTATTTTTATTTGAGATATTTAACGTGCACTTTCTGACCCGATTTATTATATCAGCACAAGAGTTATAAACTAACTTAAATCTAGAACAAATACAACACCCAGCCCCCTGGCAGTTAATGTATCACTATGAAAAGGAAAAACCACATTTAGTTATGCTGAATTTTCGACCATGCTTAAATAGAACCCAAGACCTTTAGTTAAGTATGTTGACACCGACCGAGATAAGATGTCGGACTTTCTTACTATTTAAACGCTAGCAGTTTCCTTGCCTGCTCCGTGTCTTACTACCTGCCAGGGCTATCAGCATTTTCCTTGTCTGCTCCGTGTCTTACTACCTGCCAGGCCTATCAGCATTTTCCTTGTCTGCTCCGTGTCTTACTACCTGCCAGGGCTATCAGCATTTCCTTGCCTGCTCCGTGTCTTACTACCTGCCAGGGCTATCAGCATTTTCCTTGCCTGCTCCGTGTCTTACTAACTGCCAGGGCTATCAGCATTTTCCTTGCCTGCTCAGTGTCTTACTAACTGCCAGGGCTATCAGCATTTTCCTTGTCTGCTCCACGTCTTACTACCTGCCAGGGCTATCAGCAGTTTCCTTGCCTACTCCGTGTCTTACTACCTGCCAGCGCTATCAGCATTTTCCTTGCTTACTCCGTGTCTTACTACCTGCCAGCGCTATCAGCATTTTCCTTGCCTACTCCATGTCTTACTACCTTCCAGCACTATCAGCAGTTTCCTTGCGTACTCTGTGTCTTACTAACTGCCAGGGCTATCATTATTTTCCTTGCCTACTCTGTGTCTTACTAACTGCCAGGGCTATCAGCATTTTCCTTGCCTACTCTGTGTCTTACTACCTGCCAGGGCTATCAGCATTTTCCTTGTCTGCTCCGTGTCTTACTACCTGCCAGGGCTATCAGTATTTTCCTTGCCTACTCTGTGTCTTACTAACTGCCAGGACTATCAGCATTTTCCTTGCCTACTCTGTGTCTTACTAACTGCCAGGACTATCAGCATTTTCCTTGCCTGCGCCATGTCTTACTAACTGCCAGGGCTATCAGCATTTTCCTTGCCTGCTCCGTGTCTTACTACCTGCCAGGACTATCAGCAGTTTCCTTGTCTGCTCCGCGTCTTACTACCTGCCAGGACTATCAGCATTTTCCTTGCCTACTCTGTGTCTTACTACCTGCCAGGGCTATCAGCATTTTCCTTGCCTGCTCCGTGTCCTACTAACTGCCAGGGCTATCAGCAATTTCCTTGTCTGCTCCGCGTCTTACTACCTGCCAGGACTATCAGCATTTTCCTTGCCTACTCTGTGTCTTACTACCTGCCAGGACTATCAGCATTTTCCTTGCCTACTCTGTGTTTCGCTACCTGCCAGAACTAGCAGTAATTTTTTCTCTTATTGGGCAGGGATGATAGGGATGTAGTTTATACAAGTGTACCCACGTTTGTATAGTGAGTGTGGGGAACTGTACTAACATTTTCTCATGAATCTGACAGAAAAAGTTACTAGATTTACTTTCACATCTTCATACGTCAAGTCATGTGATCTGCAGCTGTCACTTTTGATAGATATTATCAATACCTATAAAATAATAATAATAACCTACATTAATAATATATGAACATGTTATCTACACTTTGATTTTTATATGAGGGCCACTTTTGACCACCAACATTGATTAAAAATCACTAAAATATGGCATTCTAGAAATATGTCTTATTTGATTTATTAATTATATAAAGTTCGTATAAAAAGTTATGAAAAGCTTCAAATAATTCTTCTTTGTGGATTACTGTATAGTTTATAATTACACTTCTAATTAAACGGATTAAGAATGTAAATACATTGTAATATTTTTCTTCCGCCATTGTGACAACATGAGTTTCCAGTTTTCAAATAACAGGTTCTTATGAAAATCAGACTTTAATGTTGATCGTGAAAAAATATGTTTGTTTTTTCTACATTGTGTTCTAAAACCAAATATATTCGTAAAAAAAACATCATTTACTTTCATTTATAAGTTTCTCCTTCAAGTTGATGTCACCGCTGAGCCAAGTCTCCAAGTCTATCTGAGCGATGTCAGCGGGTAGGAGCTGTTTGAGGTCTGGGGTTTGGGGGGTTAGGAAGGTGAGGGTTATATTTGGCCCGCGGGGGTAGGGGCGGGGACAAGCCACTGCCAAGACGTGCTTGGTTCGGCCACGCTTCGGAGCCTCAAGACAGCTTCAATCATCTTATATCCGCTTCAACCATCCTCAACTCGCTTCAACCATCCTCTGCCCGTTTCAACCATCCTCTGCCCACTTCAACCATCCTCTGCCCGTTTCAACCATCCTCTGCCCGTTTCAACCATCCTCTGCCCACTTCAACCATCCTCTGCCCATATCAACCATCCTCTGCCCGTTTCAACCATACTCTGCCCACGTCAACCATCCTCTGCCCGTTTCAACCATCTTCTGCCCATTTCAACCATCCTATGCCCGCTTCAACCATCCTCTGCCCGCTTCAACCATCCTCAACCCGCTCCAATAAGCCTTTACCCGCTTCAACCATCCTTTTTCTGTTTCAAACATCTTCCGGCTACTTCAACCCTCCTCTACCCACTTCAATAAATATCTACCTGCTTCAACCATCTTCAGCCCGCTCCAATAATCCTTTACCCGCTTCAATCGTCCTCTGCCCGCTTTAATCATCCTCTACCTGCTTCAACAATCCTCTTTTTGTTTCTTTCGTCCTCCGCCCACTTCAACCAGTCTCTATCAAAGCACAAAGTCCTATATAAATCTGTCTGTTTAAAATCGGTCGACAAATAAGCGACCAGGGATGGTCGATATTCGAAGCTGAGGCTCGTGCACGAAATATTACTGCAGGGCTCTGACCTTGAAGTTGAAGTTTGAAGCAGGTTTCACGTTCGCTCGTAATCTCCATTGGCGACCACTAGATGACTGAGGGGGGAGGGAGGGGAAAACGTCTTACCGCGTCTTACCACTCGTCCGGAATATCCGCATCTTTACACTAGGGGAGTAACGGGTGAAGTAGACAATAGGAAATGTACCCATGTTTGCATGAAGGGAGAGAAAGAAACAATTTATAAACCAATTACATCCAGTCGAGATTCGAATCCCAACCTTCTCGTCAGTGGTAAAGCAAACTAGACGAGCGGTATTTAACGTTCACCTTCTTAACCCGGTGGATTAGGGCCTACATTAGTACACGACTTACAAACTAACTTAACTCTAAAAATATACCATACTCAAGCCCCCAGCTGTTAATTCATCACTTTGAAAGGGCAGCCACCCCACCTGATTTCACCAATGATAGATTTTTGTTTATGACAGGAATCGAAACCAGGACCGTAAGTTCAAAATGCAGATTGAACTTACGTGTTGGACAAATTTTCTATTTATACCTGTCCTTACTCTTCCCCACTTATTTCTTCTGGACATTATGTTTAAGCGCACACCCTTATTTTTAAATAAAGACGAAAAGCGTCTCAGTCACAAACAAGAAACCATTGTTACCATCCTTTGCCCGCCAAAGTCCCTCGGAATGATTTCTGTTCCGCGCCAAGCCGGCAACACTGCACAGGCTCGCTCGCTAACATAAACAAAAAGTGTACAGCGTTGCCGCTACTTCCTCGGTAGACGGATGGTTTCGGCTACTGATTATCCGTCTCTCTCCTTCGCCGCGGGCGGGGGAGGGGGGTTTATGGGGACTAGGAGGGGGAAAAGAGAGGGGAGAGATGCACTGGAATGTTGAAGTTCGTCCCCCCTCCCTCACCTCGCCCCCTTCTAACACTCCCCTTCCCCCTTATACTAAGATCCGAACGTATATTACATGTTGTTCAAAGTTTAAAACTTCATTTAGATGTCATTTCGGCCGGTTAAAAAAGTTATGATATACTTGATGCACTTTGAATTGTCTTTTTTTTTTAAAAAGAAGATATAATTCCTGTTTAAAAAGGGTTTGTATAAGGTGGACATTTTATATCTGTAAATCTTCTATATTAAGATAACCCATCCAGTCTTAGAAAAAAAGTTTTTTTTTTTTAATTCAGGAGCGGAGGAATTTAGGAATTCCCTCTCCCCAAACATCATCTTTGTAAATTGTCTCGTTCGATAAACGTTCTGAATAAAACACTATCGAATATAAACTTGGGTGGTTAAAAAAAGTTTCAAAAAAGAATAGTAGGGCCTACTTGAAAATATTTTAATTTTGTTTATAACAGGCTTGTAAATCTTCTTTTAGCATCGCACCTTACTACCTGTTCAGGTTATACACCTATGTACTACACTACGCTAATAGATCAGGAAGGCTTAATTTAGATTAAATGCACCTGCATTTGCGTGGATGGATAGTGGGAAAACCATTTAGGAAAAAACACCCTCAGTACGCACGACCGGGATTGAACCCAGAACCACACGGCCACCGAAGCGGGTAAAACTTGCTATTCATTTCAAAAATAAAAATGTTGGCATTCCCTAAATAAAACATTAAGATAAACCCTAAAAATTTTTACCGCTAGTTTGAGAACTTGTATTTCCAACGATTGTGTAAATGTGGCAACAATGGTGTCAATGTTGGGATGGCTCTCTTATGCCGAAGTTGACATGATTATGTCTCGGGTGGGGTGTTTGTTTCCATTTAATGTGGTAAAACAACGGTTAACATACTGTACTCAACTTATGTGTTGCTAAATATTGTTCCTATTTAGTGAGCAAATTCAACCATTTTTGGGGGAATTAATCCCAATCGAACAAAGAGTATAGATTTGGGCTCACCAACCCCACCTGCCAGAAGTCTCCAAATTCCCAAATAATACATTCCAAAACGCTGTATTTCCATTGACGTTTATAAAAAGAAGAATAGGGTCGGATTTCATGATGTTCATGCCACGAGGTTGACATACCTGCTATCTACACTAGGCCTTATACTTGATGTTCATGCCGCGAGGTTGGCATACCTGCTATCTACACTAGGCCCTATACTTGAATGTTCATGCCACGAGGTTGGCATACCTGCTATCTACACTAGGCCCTATACTTGATTTTCGAGCAAGATTAGAAATATTTTAAAAAGTTAACTTATTTTGTTGGGAAACCACTTGCATTATTTTAACTAACTTTAGTTCTAAAATAAACATTGTTGATCATCTTAAATATTTTCATTTGTTATGTAAAATATGTCTGTTGAAGCTTTAAAGTATTTATCTGTAAAATCTCAATCAACTTTAATAAATACGATAAATCTGTTTTTAAAACAATGTAAGATCCCCAACAATGATTTTATAACAATGAGAATATTGCAGAAGGTCCCAACAATGTTTATTTTGAAATTAAAGTTTGATAATCAAGATAATACAAAATAGTCTTCCCAACAAAACAGACGAGACGATAGGCCTATACATAATTCAAAACGCTCTTTAACTTCCGTCTAAGGTTAGGATGAGGAGGATGAATAATTACGTATAGGCGACTCAAAGGATTGACAATAGTGAGTGAAGTTAGTTAATCACTTAAATTATCCACCTTAAAAAAATTGTCGTATTTCAAAAAGGTAAAATTTGGACATTTTATAATGACTCGTGCGTACGAGCGATGTTTCCGTACTTAATTAAACACAAGTCGACTATTACCATGTGAATGACTATCGATCATGGTGACTATTATAACAAGTACAGTAGCTCCATGGCTTCTCTTGTGCTGACTGACAGCTCACAGCTGACTTCTGACAGTCAACATTTAGGTATATACCTAAATTTTGACTGTCAAAAGTGACAGCTGCTAAAACACATGTTTTTGCAGATCATTTGGTTCGGCGTAGGAATACGTAATTTGGTCTGGTAACTTTTTAAAGCTGTTTGACGTCAGATGTGAGCTGTCAGTCAGCACCAAAGAGTCCATGGGGCTACTGTAGCTATAATGAAAACTTGTACGTAATTTGGTAGTAGCGCAGATGCTATAGTTCCAAGCGATGTTAGTACAAACGCATGCGCAGGTCAAGTTGTTTTAAAATTGTAGGATTGATCAGTGATTTCTTTGTCTTTCTAACTAAAGTAAAACAAGATTTAGAAAAGAAGGGGTTTTAGTAAAAATGTTTGCTCGAACTATATTTGTAATTTTTTTAAATACACCATATTGTTTCAAAATATAGACTATATATTGCACTTTAATTTTTTTTCCAAACTAACCACTTACTTAAAAGGTTTTATTCCATGGTTGCATTAACTGTTCCCAAAATGCATTGCAAAAACAAAATGAGCCTATGTTGGCAAAAATGGAATAAACGTTAAACAAAAGAAATAAAGCGCAACATGTTTATATCCTTCTAGCATTATTACTACTGATTTACATGTTCGATTAACCAAACATATCTTTAAGGTTACTAGTCTAAAAAGCCACCGTGGTTCGGATTCCACGTTAAACTGTAGGTCCTCCATTTCATCTCACAATCACCCTACCATTACACATTAGCGTAAGTGCGTATAACCCGAACGGGTAGTAAGACGCGGTGCTAATAATAATAATAATANAAAAAAAAAAAAATGAATCATTGGTGAAATGTGGGTTTCTTCCTTTCACAGTGATAAATTAATGGCCGGAGGGTTAGGTGTTGTGTCTGTTTTAGGTTTAAGTTGGTTAATAAGCCGTGTGCTTATAATCAATCTGTTGAGAAAAATTATGTTGATTAGCTCAAATAAATAAATATATAAGAATATTTAATTTACATTATTATGTAATAAACAACAGGAGGCAGCGTGGCTGCCATTGTTAGGATTTATGATATTCGTGGATATCAAGGGGATGCAGATTGAGAACTTAGTATTGTTGTTTTGGTCATACCTCCATCAGTGGTCACGCAGAATAAGTCGTTGGCATAATCTGATTTGCTGAGTCTACTGAAGTGTTATAAATGGTTTCTAGCGCTCCCTTTCGGCAAATGCGGGTACAGTTAATCAAAATTAGCTATGTGGATCATCCACATAGACTCAAACTATCACTCCTTAAACTAAGAACTATTTAGTCCGTGGTCTCGAACCAATGTTGAATTTAGTGGAAGTGAACCCGCATTTGCGTGCAGGTAGAGTATAAAAACACTTAGGAAAAACCACCTCTAGTTCACCCGACCGAGATTTGAACCTCGATCTCCCCATCCTTGGCAGTCAAGCTCAACACGAAACTAGCGCGTTAGCCAACTACGGCACCGAGGCGGGTATTTATCTATTAAAGTTTAAGAAGAATAGTGGAATTGAAACCAGTGAAACTATTACCAGATAAAAAACAAGTTGAAGAATAATTGTTTTAAAATGAATAACAATGTCGTTGTTGTCAAACAAAAAAAATTCAGAATAACCGCACTTTGATACGATTTTAGTTTGGAGCTTAATCTTGTACCTAATATCCCAGTTAATCTTGTACCTAATATCCCGGTTAATTGGCCTTGAGATGAGTTTTTCAAAGACACGAAGTTAAAAACGGTGAGGACTATAAAGTTGGTTGGATGGAAGAGGACGCAAAAAAAGGTCAGTGTGTTTGCAGTTTTCATAGTAAACAATTTATTTCAGCTAAATAAAAAAGTTATCATTAAATTCCAGGACACACTATAACATATTCAAAACGTTGATATCATGTGAAGAAAATTAAACTATGTTTTTACCGGAAAAATATTTTATTTATTTTGCTGAAAATTTTGTGTTGCTATAAAAACGGCAAAAATCTCGCAATCCCTACCATCCCTGACCCTAAGGACACGAAGCACGTGGGAGAGTGTTTATCCCTGGAAATGTGACTTCCTTCTCCTCTGTAAATAAAGTGTATTTTGTCTCCTGTGCGCGTAGTAGCAGGGCTGAGAGTCCATTGTTGTTTTAATTCACCTTGAATATGATTAACTATGTCCCCCCTCCCCTGCCCACCCTCTCCAGCATACTCGCACATCATCTGTCTCTGTCTCTACTTGAGTAATGTGGAGGTCGGGGATAGATTGGGAGAGGGGGTAGCACGCCAGACTTCCTCTACTTACCGTACCAAGTATCGAAAATAAGAATGGCTGGAAAGGAAAATGGAAGAGTTTTTTATTTTGTGTTTATATGTTTAAGTTTTTTTTATATCAAGTGATACAACAATCATGGAAAACTTTTTATATTCTTAGAGAAAGTATAAAAAAAGTTTAGACTGTAAAATATTAAATAGTTATTATATCGTATACAAGTTAAAAAACATATAAAAAACTTTGATCTTTATATTTCACCCGCTTCAGTGGTTGCACAGTCTAAGGCGTCACTCTCGCAATAGACTGGACTGATGATGACGACGGGAAGATTGGGGTTCGATTATAGTCGGGTGTACTTAGGGTGGTTTTCCTACATGATTTTCCACTCTCCCTTCACGCAAATGCTGGTACACTTCCTCTAAATTCAACCTTCATCCCTAAAATATTAGTGTAATTAGTGCCCGAACTACCCAAACGGGTAGTTAGACGCGGTGCAAAAAAAATTATATATATTACTAGGTATACTTTTAAAGGCTTATTTCAAATAATAAAAAGTTAACACCCGCACCGATAGATTAGGCTACGTGGGAAAAGGCGTCTATGTCTGGTTTTCCGGTGTCATGGAGGTCGTAGCTAGAACCCCGGCTGGGTGTCCTTTATTTGTTTTTTATCCTCGTTTTTCCTTCACCCACCTAAATACATGTAGACCTACATTTATTCTAAATGCTACCTTCCTCATCCCTACCACACAAGTGGAGGAGATACACGGATATCTTTATAATTCGTAGTTTCCTTCCATAGAAAGCAAACACATCACCCTCCAAAGCACCCATAGACCCCTCTTTCCTTGTTTACATTATTTGTTACAATTTATTCAAAGAAAAATGACAGCCACACTGCACCGGAACTGGGTTGTAATCCCCAGTTAAATATGAATGAAGCTGAAAGATAACCTTGCAGAAAAATAACTTCTAAATTCTTCTAACTTCTAACTTATATTTTTCAAACGTTTCCTGGCGCACCAAAATTTAAAAAAAATGTCTTGTGGAGCCTAATAATAATAATAATAATAATAATAATAATAATAAATCCACGTGACGACCATTTCTAGTGGGTTCTAGGGTCATTCAATTAAAAAAAAAACTATAAACAGATTTTGAGGGGTCTAATTTTCAAGAAAAACTCCAGACGAGCACTCCAAATAATAATTTCTAAGGTCAATCCATTTTCAAACATTTACCGGATGGAGAGTAGCCTACCGGGACCACCCCCCCACCCCCCACCCCCACACATACACAAAAAAGTGTCTCCATGGTGCCTGGTAGAATGAAATCGAGCTGTTTGTTACTCTATCCGCAGTTTTATCCGCAATCATGACTTTTATCCAATTTGTTCCCGCGTTGCTAACACTCGCGTATCCGCACTAGTTGACATGAACAAGTCGCATTACTGTATTTTCAAAGAGTTTGTGTCAGTGATTGGCCAATTGGGGTAGGGGGAAGGGGTTATACTGGCCAGTTTACCAATAAAACAACCCTTCACGGGGTAAAACAAGTTGAGCAGGACCTAAACAAACCAGCCCTCGGTTGTCCCTGGGACCAATCACAATACAGTAGTCTGGCAGTACATCACTGCGTCCTAGTGTTGTCGCCATGGCAACGATATCAACAAACACAAAATATGATTGATGGCAGGTTGGTGGTAAGGTTAGCACTCCTGACTCAGCAGGTTGGTGGTAAGGTTAGCACTCCTGACTCAGCAGGTTGGTGGTTAGGTTAGCACTCCTGACTTGGTGGGTTGGTGGTGTGGTTAGCACTCCTGACTCAGCAGGTTGGTGGTGTGGTTAGCACTCCTGACTTGGTGGGTTGGTGGTAAGGTTAGCACTCCTGACTTGGTGGGTTGGTGGTAAGGTTAGCACTCCTGACTCAGCAGGTTGGTGGTGTGGTTAGCACTCCTGACTCAGCAGGTTGGTGGTAAGGTTAGCACTCCTGAATCAGCAGGTTTGTGGTTAGGTTAGCACTCCTGACTCGGCAGGTGGGTGGTAAGGTTTGCACTCCTGACTCAGCAGGTTGGTGGTGTGGTTAGCACTCCTGACTTGGTGGGTTGGTGGTAAAGTTAGCACTCCTGACTCAGCAGGTTGGTGGTTAGGTTAGCACCCCTGACTCGGCAGGTGGGTGGTAAGGTTAGCACTCCTGACTCAGCAGGTTGGTGGTGTGGTTAGCACTCCTGACTCGGCAGGTTGGTGGTTAGGTTAGCACTCCATGACTCGGCAGGTTGGTGGTGTGGTTAGCACTCCTGACTCGGCAGGTTGGTGGTAAGGTTAGCACTCCTGACTCAGCAGGTTGGTGGTAAGGTTAGCACTCCTGACTCAGCAGGTTGGTGGTGTGGTTAGCACTCCTGACTCGGCAGGTTGGTGGTTAGGTTAGCACTCCATGACTCAGCAGGTTGGTGGTTAGGTTAGCACTCCTGACTCAGCAGGTTGGTGGTTAGGTTAGCATTCCTGATTTGGTGGGTTGGTGGTGTGGTTAGCACTCCTGACTCGGCAGGTTGGTGGTGTGGTTAGCACTCCTGACTCAGCAGGTTGGTGGTGTGGTTAGCACTACTGACTCAGCAGTTTGGTGGTTAGGTTAGCATTCCTGACTTGGTGGGTTGGTGGTGTGGTTAGCACTCCTGGATCGGCAGGTTGGTGGTGTGGTTAGCACTCCTGACTCGGCAGGTTGGTGGTAAGGTTAGCACTCCCGATTCAGCAGGTTGGTGGTAAGGTTAGCACTCTTGACTCGGCAGGTTGGTGGTAAGGTTAACACTCCTGACTCAGCAGGTTGGTAGGGAGGTTAGAAGGCCTGATTCGGCAGGTTGGTGGTAAGGTTAGCACTCCTGACTTTGCAAGTAAATTTGAAGGTTTCAGCTTTTACCTAGTGAATTTAAACCGAATAATTAAAATACAACACACACAACAATATTTTGAATAATCGAATTTAAAAAAGTGGTAGATATCGAAACTATAGGGAATGGTATTTTTTAGCACCGCGTCTTACTAACCGTTCCGGTTAAACGCCCATAGGGGATTGTTGGAAAGATCCTTTTAGAAAATAGTCCTAAAAACATTTTGTTTGTTGTTAAAAGTGCTAGCATTTTACTATAATATTATGTATTTCGATTTTATAGACAAGGTAATCTATACCTTTATTTTGGTTGGAAGAACAGTCGAGAAAATACAGACATATTTCTTTGCGGCCAACATTGATAACATTTTGCTATATTATTTGTGTTAATAGGTATTGATAATATGTATCAAAAGTGACAGCTGGATATAACATGACTTGACGTATGGATACGTGAAAGATTATCTACTAAGTCACATAGGTGTCAAATATTGCCTTCCCTACCAACATCCTACTATTTATAAAGTATTGTCGCTATTTTATGAAGTGCGAGTTAATTTCATATTCTAAACTTTTAGATTTGACCTCGGCAGTGATTCGGTAACTATTAATAAATGTTGACTCAAATTTTTGTATTAATTAGCCGATTAGTTTAACTAATCAACGTTTAGGTTGCACATTTATTTGAAATTAATATGTCAAAAAAGACTAATTAAATTATTTAACTCGGCCTTTGGTCACTTTTAAGTTAAACTTCCGGTCGTCCGCGCTTCAAAATAAGTTTGAAGCGTATGGAAATTATGTTAGTTAGCTTTATTAAAATTGTCACTCAATGTTTCTACGTGTTCATTTTGTGTGCCAACAAGTCTCGCATTAGACTATTATCAAAGGAAGGTTCGGCGCCCTGTTATGAATATGAAAATATGATAATTCTCTTCCCAAACGACCTTGTCTAGGGTTTCTCACATATCCTCGCAACAGAGCTTGTGGGTTTAATCTCGTTTACAGGTTAAGAGACTTTGGAATGATTCTAATATGGTTTTAAGAAAAATAACGTTTTAAATCTGAGTTTTAGAGAGGCGGAAAATTATGTATATACTTACCTAATTTCTAGCTTTCGGGCTTATTTGTTCGTGTGGGCTTTGAATAAATTATATTTACGTATTATATATTTGAGATAGACCGCCTCTTCGTCCTCCCTCTCTAAATATCGACATCGATGTGTTTAAAAGAGAATAAAGGTTTACATTTATTTGTGGACGTGTGTAATATTGATTTAGGAGGGGGCCCTGTCTGAGTCTGACGAAAGGAGGGAAAGGAGGGGGGGGGGTAGAGAGAGACTTGGCAACACCGCTCTAGCCGGGCGGAGCGAGTCTACCAGCTTCGAACATGAGGTCGGGCGCGAGTCGGTAACTACAGCTAGAACCGACGGAAGCGAAAAAGCTCTTTTTGCGGACGGGAAGGAAACGATTATAAAACGAAAATTTAAAAATTTTAATCCGTGTGTGTGTTTTTTTTAAAAAAAGGTTTTGAAAAACCGAGAAAAATTTGAATAACACAAGTCTGATAATAGCAAACTTTTAGAGACTTACCTCCCTTCTTCCCCTCTATTTTTTTTAATCATCATTTCATTATAGATGGCTCTAGCGTCTTCTGGTCCTGCCCCGTATGTCAGTCTGTATTACTCGATAGTGCAACGAGCGGCTACTCGATATTTTAAGGAATATTATAATTCCGGTGAGTTTGTTTCCTTTCTTCAAGCCTGTTTATTGTTCATCTTGTGCTGTTGTTGAGTTCAGTGTTGCATTGTGAAGGAATGAGGAATGGACGCGCACGTTTCGTTCAAATCATATCAACGGATTTTTTTTTTTCAAAAAAGAACAAATGTTTATAGTTTGTTTATCTTCCCCTAGAAAATGTGTCACACTATGCATCTATTATGTTTAATGTGAACTTTTGTTTTAAGTTTACGTTTTTGCTTTATTTTTTATTACGTTCATTATATAATTAGTTTTTATACCGGTTTTACGATGTTTTCATGTGGGGATAGGGGAGGATAAGTGTTATTTGGAATAGGAAGGAACTATTTGCGTTTAGAATATGACAAGACAGTGATAGGCCTAATTTAGTATCGGGCAGTGATGCAGTGTGCAAGTGCAGTGAATCACTAAAGCCTTTTTTTTTTCAAAATCAATGCCGCTACCGCAGATCTTAAACATCAAAAGTCGAAATGTTATTTATGTTGAAAACACAATGATTTGCCTGTAGTTTTATCTGTCAATGTTCAAATTGTAGTAGTTCTGCAGAGAAAAAAACCCCTCCGATTCTATTATTTTGTTGTATTGTGTTGTCAACAGGGTAACGTAGATGTCTCCGGTAAAGATGCCTCTCTGGCCCGATGAGCTGGTGTTGTTACACGCTATCTTAACCTAAAGTTTAAATCTGTGATGAGGAGTCGTCGCAATGGCTATAAATTTCTCTGCATCCTTCGCCGCTTGCTTGGCTGCAGGCCTGAAGGTCCCCAGGCAAATTATGTACTGCATAGCCCAGGGTAAGAAGGACTCTTTGGGTTTTATAAGATTGTTTCATTTTGCATGTTTATTGCTTGATTTTTCTTATAACAGCGCTTTTATCATAGGCTACTTGGTATAGATTTTTAGTTTTGAATGAAAGGACCTACTTTTTATGCTTTGATTTGAGTTCTTTTTATCTAATTAGAATTAATGACAAGGTCCAGGGAATCAGTTGGGAATAGTAAGCAAAGAAGGAGTTAAACACTTTCTTTTTCATATATAGTAAGTTAAATTAAATATATTTTTTTCACAAATACAAGAAAAAAAGCAAGTTATTTTTGATAGCAAAATTAACATAGGCTAGTAATTAAAACATAGTATTTTAAAATTAAAATTAAATTCCCCTCACACAATATTTGTGTAAAGTTAAAACTAACCTAACTTAACCTAACCTTTTATTCACGAATAAATAAAAATGTCTATAATGTTGTAATGGGTGGGCCTAATATTGTTAAAATAAACTTATTAGGAATGGTGCGTATCGAGGGCGAGATTATCTAATTTTTTATGTCAAAAATTGTATAGGCCTATCTGTTAGCATCCAAACACACAACAAAAACAAATTTTCCATGATAGCAAAATTAATACTGTAAAATCAACATGGGAATTAAAAAAATAAATAAAATGCACCTAATTTAGTCGCCTACAAAATCCTAGTTTATAACCCAATGGTGATTTAACATATATTTATTTACGCATTAATAGATTGTTAAATTACAACAATTTTCTTTTTTACCTAACAAGTCTAATTATTGTAAGTAAACAATTAGGCCCTACTATTTTATTATTTTTACTAAAAACACATTGTACATTTTCTAATGAAACTGATCCGAAGTAGACGGTCACTAATTTCAAATTTTCAATCAAAACTGGAAAATCTCTTTCAATTAGGCCTATTGTGCCAAAGATAGCTTATTTTGGTGCGTGGTAAAATATTTTTTTTGGCACACAATATTTATAATGTTTATAAATAAAACCATCTCCGCCGAGCTTAACATAACCTTTCATGTGTGAATAAAAATGTCTATGAACTTTTGTTTTAAACATATTTTGTGAGAAGGAATTGAAGTATCAAGAGAGCCTAATATAATAGAACTCTCTAGGACTGTGCATTCGAAATAGCTTGGAAATTTGCTTTAGTTCTTGTGTGTATTATAGGGTCTATACCACAATAAATACTATAAAAATATATTAATTTTTTACTAAATTACAAAGAGAGTAAATAATTCTGACCTCTCTGCTTACTATTCCTAGTTCACTAAGAGAAGTATGAAGCCAGTTTGAGATATTTACATATTTGAAAGTTAGTATATTAAGTTACAAAATTATTGCTAATTAACCATTTGTGCTTTTAAGCTTACATTAGTTTAAACCAAACAAAAGGTGCCTTTAGGAGCCTACAGTGTAGACCACTTTCAATTGGTGCTGCTCATACTTTTATACCTTCCTTTTTAAGTTGCCACTTCTCTACCAGATTGCAGATATTTTAAGGATGTTATTTATATTAAGCAAACTCTCACACACAGCTTTAATTAACACTCATAATCTTATACATAAACTCAACTAGCAAATACACAACAAAAAAAAAGTTCTTAAATAATAGATAGAATGCTCAACTTAAAAATAATAAGTCTACATTAAAATATCTGTATATTTTATTAAATTTTAATCACAATTTTTATGTGAATAATAAATAAAAAGCCTAGCTTTACCTACCTAATCTTACAAATCTATTAAATTTCAATCAAAATAAAATTTGGGCTGAATCTAGATATTTGTGGCAAGAAGTTGAAGGGGGG
>CABFVZ010000924.1:47566-84957 GCA_902151445.1 Timema monikensis
AAAGTATGGCTCTCTAGGGGGAAGCTAAGGTGGGATGGAAGGGATGAAAGTATGTCTATCTAGGGGGAAGCTAAGGTGGGATGGAAGGGACAAAAGTATGGCTCTCTAGGGGGAAGCTAAGGTGGGATGGAAGGGATGAAAGT
Organism: Timema monikensis; assembly: GCA_902151445.1. Lineage (NCBI taxonomy): Eukaryota > Metazoa > Arthropoda > Insecta > Phasmatodea > Timematidae > Timema > Timema monikensis. The sequence goes on from CABFVZ010000924.1 coordinate 47,710, forward strand.
ATGTCTATCTAGGGGGAAGCTAAGGTGGGATGGAAGGGATGAAAGTATGTCTCTCTAGGGGAAAGCTAAGGTGGGATGGAAGGGACGGCTATCTAGGGGGAAGCTAAGGTTTTTTTATAACCATTTACCTGTTCAGGTTATACACATATGTACTAAATATACCAATTAATTAGTTATGATTGAGGAAGGCTCAAATTTAGAGTAAGTGTATGCAAATTTGCATGGAGGGAAAGTGGAAAACCATCCTCATTATACCCGTCCGGGATTCAAACCCACATCTCCTTGTAATTGGCAGTCTAGTCTAACACGAGAGTGACGCCTTAGACGATGCGGCCACCAAAGCAGGCGGGAAGCCAAGTTAAGAAGAGTATTTATACAGTACTATGCATCTTACTATTTGTCTGGATTCTTCGCGACTTTGGCTCAGTACTTTTTAAGGACACAAAACGTGGAAGATTAATAGTAAAGAAACCTCCACAATGTGGAAAAATCACTTGTGCACCTGGTTGGTATTCGAACCCCTCTCCCCCTCATAGAAGACAAAGTATGTAAGAGTAAATTCATTGGAGCAACAATATTAATAAATACGTGTATTGTAGTTAGCAGTGGTGTATTCTGAGAAAAATTAATAGGTATGCTGTACTCTAAAAGTTACATCGGAGATTTGGGGGCTGAGGACCCTCAACCACCCTTGTCCAAGAACGTCAAGGGTTTATTTCAAGGGATATATTTGAAAATGTGTCCTTATAAAACAGTTGTTCTTGAACATTTATTATTTCCCTTTAACTGAATAGTATCTTAGGAAATTTTGAGCCCCCCCCCCACTCCCATATTCTCTCTTCTTTTATTTATCCATAACAATGATTACCATCCACTCAAAATGTAATAAAAGTAACTCCATGGTGTCAGCCCAGCATTCAGGCTATACCTACCGAGTGGCTACCAAACTGTTTGGCGACTTAGTGCCAACTCTTACGGATAGAGGGTCTCATGTGGTCAGCACAACCATGACTACAGCCATTAAGCTCGGCATTCTATACCGGAGTTTCCCAGCTTGAGAATTTATGCTTCAGAAGCTATTTAGATTCGTAAACTCTGACTAACATAGGGGAGATTATTTCGGACTATTAATACTCTTATCGATACGTCATTGATTTGTTGCTAAGATATTTACACATATCTTTTGCTGTAAGCAGTGGTGCACCCAAGGGGGAGAGGGGCAAACAGGGTATTTGACCCCCTCACCCCTCTTTCCCCAACACCACAAATAATGTTAATAGAAATTATAATAATATTAAGTATAACTAACATTGAAGATGTGTCGAATGTATATGCTACATTTTAAGACCAGGCTTCTGACTTAAGCCTAATATTCAAAATGTTTATTGTTACACACAAAATTAACAATTGAAAAAAACATACAAATAATAGCTTCAATACCATTTGTATTATTTAAACTACTTAATTACTATAAAACTACTCAAAATTATGCCTCACCCCCAAAGTAAATGACTGGGTGCGCCACTGATTAAGTCAATTATATGAAAATATATTTTATTTTACCTTTTCCCTCTAAATCATCTTGAAATGGTGAACGCACACCCCTGACTTTTGGGATTCTTTGATGTATAATTATATTAAATCACAATGACTAACAAGTTGTTAATGTAAAACAAAAACTAAAATAACTCTATTAAAACTTCACAATCCTTTCTACTAAAGAAAAACTAGAATTACCGCCAACAACGGTTAAAGTAGCCTCATCACCCACCTTACCCCCCCCACCCCTCCCCCCCACTCTATCAGTGCTGAAATGCCTAAATTTGAAAAAAATAGTTATTGTGATCTTGAATCTTTTCTCAATAGTTGGCACAATGCTTAGCTTGCTTCACAGGAACAGCATGACTTGGGTTGTGAAAACCTGAGCTCATTGGCCGGGCGAGTGAAAAGGAATGTGTTGCAACCCCCTATACATTGGGCAAGGTCATTAGAGCCTCCCTAGCTTGCCTTGCGTTTTTCAATTAGCAAGCCCTGGTTTTCCTATTTTGCAAAGTAGAACCTTTTGGAAGAAGAATTACTTAAAACATAGTATTCTTGGAATACAAACCAATATTAGTTTTAAAATTAATAATTCATTACATGTATATTTATTAACAATCTAAACATTAGTGTTTACACAGTTCACGCAGCCAGCATTGAATTAAACAAAAAACTAGTCTATATCATTTTGGGTATGCCGCGCAGGCCTTGCATTCCCAGAGAATTCGCCACTGGTAGTTAGTGATGTCCCATATAACTAGTTAGTAGCTTGTGATGGCGCACTTAGATTGGTTTGTGTGATTAAATATAATGGAGCCAGTAACTAATAATAGAGTTGCCCTGGAAACACAAAGAACCAATGGTCAATGAGGCTATGATAATCAATTGTTTCCTTGTTTTTTTGTAAAGGTTTTGTCAGAATTCTGTTTACTGATTGAGTTCAAAGAGCAGCCAAACACTCGCCTCATATCTGACATTGTACAAACCTTTTAGAAATATGTGTAATTTTGTGTTGGCAGTGTTAACTCCCATTTAGAAAGAAACTCCCAATCCTGATATATGATATATTGGGCATCCTTTTTGAGGAAGCTCTTCATTGTATCTCCCATTTGTAATCTTTGATCCTATTTTGTGCTGGTGTTAGCGTTGTTATAGTGATAATTTCACCAACAAACATTTTTGGGGTACACCAGACTAACACAACTTGAACCATTACATGTTCTCAGACACGGGCGCCCCCTACGTGCTGTATAAAGACGGCATGGACCGCCCTCAGGGCCAGCCCGGCCAGTGGGGGCCTGGGGCGCCCCAAGAGGGACACTATATCGCCCCCCAGCAGGGGTCCTCTGCATCAGGAAGCCCCCAGCAGCCCTGTGGTGGAGGGACAGAGGGGGACGCTATGCAAGGAGGGCCACCTCCTCGGGAGCAGCAGCAGCAAGGCACGATGACGTCACCTGTCCCTTCTCCTTATCCCCCGGCCCAGGATCCGCCGTCACAGCCGCCCCCCAACCACTCTGGAGAGGAGGACCCCAACAACCCGCCCCAACAAGCACAGCAGCAGGTCCCACAGGTTACTCCTCAACAGCAGTCCCAGCAGCAGCAACAACAACAACAACACTCGCCCTCACATGGGGACGAGCAGAGACCTCCACAGCAGTGCTTCCCTCCACAGACAGACATGACTAACCAGCAGCAACAAGCATACTCAGTCCCCCAGCACTACTTCAAGGACTCTCGAGGCCCTGGTATGCCCCCCCACATGCTGGGCCCAAGCGGCTTTTCTGCCCTGCACTATCTCAAGCAGCCTGGTGTCATGATCACCTCCTTGGGGTCGATGGGGGATCCTGGGGCCCAGATAGGTGATGGTACCAATGGGCACCCATATGGGGGTGGGGGCACCATGCAGGAGATGAGGGCGGCCTCCCTCCCGGACATTGTGCAGCAGCAGGCTGCGGGTCAGGGCGGGGGAGGCAAGAAAGGGGGCGGGAATGGAGATCTGCGCCTGTTCAAGTGTCTCACTTGTGGAAAGGACTTCAAACAGAAGTCAACACTCCTCCAGCACGAGCGGATTCACACGGACTCGCGGCCCTATGGCTGCCCCGAGTGCGGGAAGCGGTTTCGCCAGCAGAGCCACCTGACGCAGCACCTGAGGATCCATGCCAACGAGAAGCCATATGCGTGCGTGTACTGCGAGAGAACGTTCCGGCAACGCGCCATCTTGAACCAGCACCTGCGCATCCACTCGGGTGAGAAGCCTTACCAGTGCCCTGAGTGCGGCAAGCACTTCCGGCAGAAGGCGATACTCAACCAGCACGTCCGCACACACCAAGGCGAGCGCCCCTCTACTCCTTTCTTTCGACCGCCCGCTCTCGACGCGAAGCTGGCCGCGCTCATAAAGATCTGTATTAATCAGAGTCTCGTCCCCTTGCTGGGCGTTCGGAGGCACGAGTAAACGTAATTTCAAAAGACTTTAAGTACTGTGCCCTTTTTGGTTTTGTTCCTAATTAGTAGCTTTTGAGTGTATTTTGTTTCTGAACCCGTCCTAAAAATTTGGAAATAATCACTCATGTTCAAAATTCTCTATTCTTCTGCGCACATAATTTAATTTTGTTTTTGTGTAGTTCGACTGAAATTCTAAATTTAAAATATTAATAAAAATCCCAAATTAAATTTTTGGTGAGCAGGTAAAATGTCTTTTTCTATCTTGGGAAGAGGTTTTTATTGCAGGCCGAGCTCTAACGTTGCACCTTTAAATTCTGGCACATTTTCTTGCTCACTACTTAAAAAATATTTCGCAAACATATTGCCTTAAATAAAAAAGTGAATTGTCAGTATCATTTAAGGTGTCAGGTAAAATTGTCTTTTTAAATTTACCCTTCCTTTTTAATTTTTTATCTAAATGTTTTTGAGTCCAATTTTAAAAGTTGAACGACCTTGAAAGAAACAGGTACGGCTATTCATCACCCACAAAGTTTGTGGCTTTGTATAATTGGCCAGAACTCGTTAACTATATATTTAATTAACTATTATTGAGTAATTTTATTGATTTAGTGGTACATATAATTTTAGTTCTAGCCTAATTGTTATTACTGCGCCTACCACTTTCGTCACTGGGCCAACATGAGACTAGCAACCTTACAAAATAGTATTTACTGCTTTATAAATCAAAGTTATTGCAAAAATCCCTAATTGCAGTGTTTTGCCTCTGATGCACTAAAACCATGGTTTTACACATTCATTTTCTAATTTTCTTTGGTTCATTTTGACTTAATATTCTTCCTTTTAGAGCTGGTAAATATTTGTTTTCTCTGAACCACCCATTTGATGCTCTATATCAAGGGATGCCATGAAAGTGTATGGCGCAGTGTGTGGAGCTTGTGCCTAGAGTGAGTTTTTTGTTTGTTCCGCAGATGTCAGCCCCCACCTCATCTTCAAGAACGGGATGACACCCACCCTCTGGCCCCAAGACGTCCCATATCCAGGAGACAACCCGGACAAGGATGACGCGGCATCGACGTTTGGAGGTGGGGAGGATGGGTCCACTCAGACAGAGGGCTTCTCCCCAGACGGCACCCATCACTACCCCGCTTACTTCAAGGATGGGAAGGGTGGGAACCACGCATTTGGCGGCAACCTTGGCGCACTGAATTATCTGAAACAAGGTGGTGCAGGAGGTAAGGGATGCCTTCCTGATGTGATCCAGCACGGGCGGTCCGCTGGAATGCCCCTCTATGTCCGCTGTCCGATTTGCCAGAAGGAGTTCAAGCAGAAATCGACACTGCTTCAACATGGTTGCATCCACATCGAGTCTCGGCCCTATCCCTGCCCCGAGTGTGGGAAGCGGTTCCGTCAACAGAGCCACCTGACTCAGCACCTGCGGATACACACCAATGAGAAACCCTATGGCTGCGTGTACTGCGGACGTAACTTTCGTCAGCGGACGATCCTCAATCAACACCTGCGCATCCATACGGGCGAGAAACCCTACAAGTGCCAGCAGTGCGGGAAGGACTTCAGACAGAAGGCGATACTGGACCAGCACACCCGAACTCATCAGGGAGACAGGCCTTTTTGCTGCCCCATGCCCAACTGTCGCCGGCGCTTTGCCACCGAGCCGGAGGTCAAGAAGCACATCGACAACCACATGAACCCGCACGCCGCTAAGTCAAGACGCGGTGGCGCGGCTTCTTCCGTCGAAGTCAAGCACAACCCTAACATCATGGTCGCCACCGGTGGGGCAGGGGACAGAAACTCAGCAGCGCTTTTGGCGAGAGGCATACCCCCCACGGCTGTGGTGAAACCGGAACTGTACTTCCCCCAGTGCTACGCGCCGGCATTTAACCACCAGGCTGCAGCTGTGGCTCAGGCCCAGTTTGCCAACAACCCGAACCCGGCGCCGGCCAACGGGGGAGAATTCAAGGCACCCCCTCCTCAGTCTGGGATCCCTCCACAAGCAGGCATCCCCCCGCAATGACTAACTGCTGCCCTGGGGCCCGCTAGTATGTGATAGGTACAAATAGGACACGAGAGATTGTATAAAGAATGTCTAATATTAAACTAGGAATACTGTGAGGAACAAAGATGTGTTATATTACTTTTATATAAGTAGAGTGATTTGTGGAACTTTTTCATTAAAGAACTGTAATGTAGAGAAATATATATTATATATTTTAAGTGATTCACAAATAACGGTGTTTATGTGAGATATTGTACTTTGCGCAGCATTTTAAAATGTTCGTCATCAGCTGGAACCCCCGAGGTTGTTGCGGCCACTATTCCTCGGCTCGTTATTTTTCGAAAGCACAATATTACACGTGCGTTATTTTTTTTTCTAAGTACCTACACAAACATTTACGAATGTGAGGAATGTTTCAAATACTACTTTTAATTCTTTGTTATCGGTTTGATCTCTTTTATTGACGAGCGTTGAACTACGTCTAGAACGGTTGATTATTTTTAAATGTGTTATATGTAGTAGTACCAGGAGGAAAATAATATCTAGAGGAACATTAGTACTGTACCTAAAAGTAAATGGTCTACCCTTATTGATCGAAACATACACCAGTGTGTTTAAAAAAAATTGTGATTATTTTTTAATAGAAAAGAAAATCTTGTATTGAAAAACACACACACTCTTTAAAATATAGTTCATTTAAAAAAATCAGATTTGTTTTAAAATAAATGTTTCTTATAATTTTTGATGGGCAAAAACTTGCCGATGCTTTAACAGGGTCTTAAATCTTAAAAAGAAAAAAACAATCCGGGAAATAATGAATATAGGTGATGTCTGGATGAATCTGCGATGTGACATAACTTGCCATTTTTGTATTATTTTGTAGTGTTTTGTTTGTTCAGAAATCTCATGTATAAACTCTACAGCCACTTATTTTATAGCTTGCTTAGTGTTCGGTTTTGACTGAAAAATAGATTACGGTGGCTGTACTTTTAAGCGGTCAAGTGTGTACAGTTTTCCTACAGACAACCTAACGAATCAATAACTAAAAATATATGTATACAAGTTGAGAGATGTTTTAGTAGCTTAGACTAAAATGAAACAAATAAATTTCAAACTTTGTTTTGTTTAAATTATCTTTAAAATCTCGGAAATAAAAATAATATTTTTATTTTTTGTTTGTGAAGCTCTAGAAATACATTACTAAACACATTGATCTGTGTTTATTCAATTTTATTTATTAAAAAAAAAATTATGATTTTAAAAATTTTGAAAATTGATCGATTCAGCCCAACTTGTGCGTCTGATGCTCCCCTCTTATCTTCCGCTCTTTCCCCCAGATGTGAGAACATTGCACCCCATTTACCAGCCAAGAGCTTTTTTTTACCCTTTTCTTATATAAATAATTACTAAACTTTATTGAATGGGAAACACATAAAATTGAATAAATAATCAACATAAAGATAATCAAAACAAAATGCAACAAACAAGAGATGGGGCACTTGATGGGGATATTTAATAGGATTTGCAAGTTTTTAAGTCAAAATTTATTTAAAGATGGATTGACTATTAATTTACTAATCCAAATCTTCATTGTAACTTTGAATACTGAATCTTAAATTTAAATCCGAATCTTGGGGAGAAAAAAAAAATTAAGAATATAGGAGGCAATAACAGACTAATATAAAATATAAAAATTCTAACTAAATGTTAACATTCATTATATTTTTATCTGTTTGAGTAAATAACATGTATTTTCTGAACCGACTGACAATATAAGCGCACGAGAATTTCTATGAGTGATTGCGAAAGGGCCTACCAATTTTGCCAAAAAAGCTATTTTCACATACCTTCCGGGACTCTTTTACATGCCACAATCTACATGGGACCAACGGCTTTACTTCCGCTTCGAAGAAAGTTGTGCTACAGATTTTAATATCTCAAAAAAATCTGCCCGTGTTTGAACCCACGAACTTCGAGGTCTACAACATTCATTATAATTCTTATACATTCATCTAAGTTTTAAATTAGTAGTATGGACATGGGTTGTTATATTTTTCATATAATTATGTTGGGGCTGAATTGACAATAAGCAAAATTAAAGCTCTAAAACAAATTCTAATTCAAAATTTTGAAAAAAATAAAATAAAAAAATTGAATCTGATATTTTCTCGAATCTCCTTATTGATTCAAGGATCAGCTTCCCTACTTTTAATAGATACTCAAGTTTGAGTTTGACAGGGTCATAGCCTCCGCAAATTAGATCTTCTTGTATAAGATTGCTGTATTGTGTGACTGGTGATGATTCTCTGGATGATGTTTGTGAAAGGTGCTGTTTAGGGGAAAAAAGGAAAGGGCCAGGATAATAACCCGACAATGAGTGTAGTTTGCAGATATCTAGTTATTGGGATGTTAAGATCAACAGCTTGGCAAACTGGTTGTAGAATAAAGAAGAGTAAGAGATAGAGAAAAATAAGGTATTGGAAGAGATTTATATTGTAGGCCTGGTTCAGCACAAATGTCAGTGGAAACCTATCAAGTACAACTCTTAAAAGTGTACTATGTAAATCTTGGGAGGGAAATTACCTGTTTATTGCTAAATTCTCACACCCATTCAGTATTTTTGTGATATAATTTTTTTTCATATATCAAATCAATAACAAACTATCTCAAGTTTATTTTCAAAAAGATATTTATTTTAATCCTCAAATTAAATATTCTTTAAAAAAAAGTATGCTACTGCCATTTAAAAGCAATATTTTGAATTTTAAAAACATGTTTCTTTTAAAAAAGTTAATTAAATATCAAGATTATATATATTTTAAAAATCAAGCTTGGTATCCCAAATTCATTAGAACATGTTGGGGTGTAAGGGTGGATTGTGGTGTCCTCCCTTAATAACATTTTATTGGTGTTAAAATAAATTGTTATTAGGGAGAGGGGTAAGACTTGCAGAAAATACTTTTCCCTTCCACTTGGGAACCCGCATGTGTGTCTCATATCGAGAGAAGGCACAGTTCTGTCACACCCGACCTGAGGCCACTAGACAAGCAGTTCTTTTAAAATATAAGATATTGTGCAATTAAAAAATCTAAAATAATGCAAGTTGTATGGTTTGTATGAATGATATAGAAGGTGATATATAAAATATAAAATAAAATCTTATTTTAAATTAGAGGTTTATTAATTTAGTTTTTATAAACATAGAACTTATACAATAAATGTTCTATATGACAGTAAATATTTAAAAATGATTACAAATTGTATTATTATTACTATTATTATTTGGAGTCCTCCACAAATTGAAGCTATTTGTATTTCTTCAAAAGAGGTTGATAAATAAATTATTTTTGTGTTACTATTTCTAGCTGGCAGCTTTAGTTAATTATAAACATTGTACAATTTTGTAAAATAGTTTTACTTTGGGTTAGAGGCATCTTGCGACCCTCTAGTTGATATATCTTACGTTGATTTTATCCATTTAGTGCAATAACAAAACAAAAAACAAATATTTTTCTTATATATTGTCATTGCTACAAGCTTTGAATGAAAGTTAAAGTGCTTTGATAGATTATTTTTTAATGTGAGAGTTGTATATGTGCGCGTTTGAATATATCTAGATATATTTTATATAATTGTAGGCTTGCATTACTTTTTTTTTATTATGTAAAGATTGGTTCAGTATTATCTTTTAGACCATTACATATTTAAAAAAACTAAACCATTTATTGAATCTAAAAAGTTTTTGATTTTTCCTGTGCCAAAATGTTCTTAAGTAAATGTGTGGTTGTTGCATCTCAAATACAATATCATTTTTTTAATACTTTGACTATATATGGGCTCTGCTGTGAAGTTTTCTTGAAAAAAAAAAGTACAAACAAGGCAAAGTCCCCTGAATGACAAACACGTTGAGTGCCATACCACTTTATTCTGGTTTTCATCGCAACTGTCTGGTTTCATGGTAAATATAACATTTCCAAAATAAAAAATCCTTATTTTCACTTTCAACTGGTGTGCGAGCTTAAAAAATTTAAATTTTTATCATACAAAATTTTAGATTAAGTTATAAATTTATGGCTAAATAAAAGCTTTCATTGTCTGGATTCAATAGACCCTGATTAAAAACAAATATCTGGAAAAAAAATTAATATCTCGATATTAACATACCGAATAAAAATGTAACAATTGAAAGAAAAGAATTTTTGTGTTTTTTACCACATTTTAGTTTTTTTTTGGCAGAATGGTTGTTTACTTGTTAAGTGGGCAAAAAAATATGTTTTAAAGTCTCAAAAAAGTTCTTTTTACATCCTTTAGAAATGTAAAGATGATTATAAAAATACAGAAGTTGATTTATAGTATAATAAACGCACAGATTGCTAAAAAGTGGTTTCCGGATTTGGGGTGTCGTTGGACTTGTTGATCTTGCTCATGGTGGTTCTGTATCCGCAACAAAAATCGTGGTTAGAGTAGTTTTGAAGAAAATGCACCATCATTCGCACCAGAGAAAAGATGGCCAGGCCACTTAGTACACGGGTATATGTTAACAGGAGGGACGCTAGGAATTTCAAATAAATAAACTTAACAAATCATCAGGAAATATAACTTTAAACATTAATATCCTCTCTCTTTACCCTGCCTTATGAAAATTGGATTGTTTAACCACTGTACATATTGCTTCGAGTTCAACTCATTCTGTTCTAAACCCTAAATACATAAACTCACAACCTCTTTTTTTTTTTTCAAAATGTTTTGTAATTATTATAAACATTGGGAATTTACTAAAATCATTTAGCCATCGGGTTTCCTCATTGGTAAACTGAGCTCACATTAAACAATTTCATTCCTCTATACTTCACTCAAATTTATCTGTCAAATTTAGGGAATTTTGTGAACAAATATTGGCAGCTCCTCTGAAACTTAACCTCTCCTCCAGGCTCGGAATAAAGCTCCGTCAATGGCTGGTACAGTCCTGACACAAATTTAGACACCCCCGGAAACCGCTTCAAGCAATCTACACATCTGCGGCAAATGTACAACTCCTAACTTGATTTGGAATGTTACAAATAATCGGAATAGTTAAGAGATTTTATGATTATGGATTTTCTTTGTTCTGATTCTTAAATTTTAACCTCTGGATTTTTCGATTTCGCTTCCTCGACAAACATTTTCATACTCTTTTCCTTCATATTACCTTTCATTAAACATATGTAATTTATATACTATACTACAATGTATTTGCAAAAAACAAACAAAAAAAAACTAAATTTTTTAAATAAAATAAAAAACTTAATGCATCCATGTTTGATTTGTGCATTATCACCAGAACACAAAGGAAATTTTGAGTGTGTTTACAATTTTCTGGGAGAAATGTAAAAAAAAGTCACAAAGAAAACTAAATCAAATTTTGAATCTTTCCATTTTGTTTGAATGTCATAACTTTAAAATCCTGGTATTTGATAGCTAAGAATAAAAAATACTGGTATTAAGATCGATTATTTTGATACCAGTAATAATCGAGGAATCGAATTTGATTTCCTTAGAAATGATTCAACATATTCTTTTCCTCTTGTATTTATAAAAAGTTTAAAACCCTCATAATGATTATCACATAAATACTTTCACAATGAAAATATCACTTAGTTTTTTGAAATGTTTGAGTTTTTAAAGCCTACTTTACCATGAATCATCTGTTTAATGTCACCCTCACCATTACTTTTTTTTCTCTCTCTAGGTAGCTTTATGTGGCTGTGGAGTTATAAAAACTCCACAAACATTTTATTAGAACTTTTTTTTATATAATTTGTAAATATGATTTGTAAAATAACATTTAAAAAATGTGTGCTGATAATTTTTTTTATACCTGTCATTGTGTTATATTATAAATATATATTGTATGTATATACATAGTTATTTACGTTTAAAAGAATTGTTCTCTTTATTAGTAGTAATAGTAGTAGTAATAGTTGATGCCTGGGCGAGACTTCGTTCAACATACACATGTACCAACCCTCACCTTGTAATAGCTCGGTTATGATTATTTCTATTAGCTCTTGATGTTGCCGGCTGTGATATTTAGATATATTTTTTTAATATTTCTTATTTACAGTGAACGGGTGCCGGGGATATTATTGACATTTGTGTAGATATAGCACCTTAGGAGCAATCAACTCTAAATGCTATGTTACAACTCTGCTGGAAGTGTCACACAGCCCTTCAACTTAAATGAGCTGTACCCAGAGTTTTTACCATTGTGCTAACAGAAGGTAAAAAGAGCGCCGAGCGGCCGGCCAGATTCGATGACTAATGAAAGGAAATAAGGCCGTGTAAGGCCCAAAAAGTCACTTTAAAAAAATTGAACATTTCACATAAATTTTCGGAGCATGTCAGACCCCTTTTACAATGAGAGAGAGAGTGCAATACTGACTGGACTACAACAGCCATTTTTTGAGCAAAGGCAACAGTGTATTCCTTGGAAAGATGGTAAATCACACATTTGGGAGGGGTATTTCCCCTCCCCAAGCACCGGCAGAGTTACCCGACAATACAGCTGATGTTAGATGAGCTCTTACTAAAGCAGACATTTCCAAACAATCGTGCAATATGGCAACATAACTCGTTCCCTCTCTCAATGGCTTGTACAGCTGGTAAGCAAAACCACTTGATTTCGCTCATTATTTTATATGAAATTGCTCTCTCTACAAAAATGATTTCTTACTCAAACTTATATAGGCGAATAAAGATTAATGTTGATACATATATTTCTCTTGTTGATGTCCTGTTGGCTCCTTGGTTGCTTGGGAAGGACTCCATAAACAGTTTGTTGTACCAAGAAGTTAAAGATGATGTGAAAAACAGAAGGAACAGAGGAATAATTTTACTTTTTTAGTAGATCAGTAATAAACAAAAGGCGCTACAGTCAACCACCAATTTAATTTTTTACCGTCAATTTATTTTTGTCACAGTTTTAATGGTTTCAAATGAGAAAGGTATTTTATTGGTTAGTCAAGTAGAAGCTAACTTATCTTTTAGTGACAGATTTAATCATAATTAATTAGTATGGTTTTGTAAAACGGTTTAGTCAGTAATGCGTTAAGTAGGGGATCCTGAGCTAAGGTTCATGTTTATATAGTTTTCATGACAAATGGTTTTCCACTTTCTCTTCATGCAAAGGTGGATACACTTCCTCTAAATTCAACCTTTTTAATCCCTAACACATTGGTGTCAATAGCACATAAGTGTATAACCTGAACGGATGAGCATAGTGGGACTTAGACAAGGACTTTTTATCTTTATTTAAAATTAGAGAACTAAACCTAACCAATATACTTGAGCGATTGCATAAACCCGAACGAGTAGTAAGACGCGGTACTAATAATAATAATAATAATGAGCGATATTCGATTTATTTTGGCCAAAAAGAGCTTTTTGCTATAAAAACTTAAAAAATACTGACCTTGATTTACATTACATTCTATCCCACTTTAAATGTGTAAAATCTTGTGAACTGGAAAGAAAATGTTCACATTGTTTGACCTTTCCTTAATCCTGTCGTTATTATGTTAGATAAAACACAATTTTAGAAGTGTATAATAGAATCTCTTTTTGTGGTTGTCTGAAGAGGTCTCGCCTGAGGTAATAAATAAATATTAAAATTTTAAGTTTTATGACTTAAGAAATATTCATGGATTGTGCAATTGTAATCTTTGAACGCTTTGCATAAAAGTTTCTGAACTTGTGATACCTTGTCCAGTTTCTGGTAGAAGTTTTTGCAAGAAGTCTCCCATTTCGCGGCCTTCACTTAGGACAATTTTTATGTTATTTTGCTCTCCCTGGTTTTCCCTGTTGTAAGTTGGATATAGCGGCATGTCTAAATACTTCACAGCTCTCACCTAACATGTTCTCGTTTTATTTCTGAAGTTTAGATGCTGAAAGGTTTGGGGTTCCCTCAAAGTTTAGGTGCTGAAAGGCTTGGGGTTCCCTCTAAGTTTAGATGCTGAAAGGTTTGGGGTTCCCTCTAAGTTTGGGTGCTGAAAGGTATTGGGGTTCCCTCTAAGTTTAGGTGCTGAAAGGTTTGGAGTTCCCTCTAGGTTTAGGTACTGAAAGGCTTGGGGTTCCCTCTAAGTTTAGGTGCTGAAAGGTTTGGGGCTCCCTCTAAGTTTAGGTGCTGAATTGGTTGAGTTTCATCTAAGTTGGTTGCCGAGAGGTTCAAGCGAGCGCTCTAAGTTCAGCTGCTGATACTCTTTATTTGTTTTAAGTCCTTCTTAAAACAATAGTTCATAACAAAACTTCTTTTTCTGGTATATTTTCTTAGTTTAAGATCAACAGGAATATTGGAATGAGCTGTTTCTTAACCAATTTCCCTTTTGGTTTCCTCTTTCAGGTATTTGTGATGCACGTTTCCCACTTCCTCCTAATGAGTTCCAATGGAATTAAACCTAAGTCGAGGGATTGAATGTAGCGATCTATTTTCTCTTTTCTAGTGGCAGCACTGTAAAGTGTAAACTTTGTTCTTATTTTCATTGTAAAAGCCATATTGCGTTTGTTTCTTTTTATTTGTTTCAATCCACCTTTCCTAGACATTATTCCAGATATAACAAAACATACTGTTAGTTACCATTCAAATGTGTCTCGGACCTAGTTTGTGTTGAATTCTGGGTCTTATTAATAATTTGTTGAAATTATATATTTATAATTCTATCTAAAACAAAACAACATACTATACATCACGCTAGACATTAAATATATCATTTTAAAATTTCTTTGCTTGCCTTGAACATTATTCAGTCTTATAAAGTTTTTTAAAATTAACAAAATAAAAATCTCAAAGAAAAGTTATTTTAAAATATGCCACAAACCTGGAAGCAAACATTATGTATTCACAAAATATTTAAAATATTACTTCCAGCTTTTGCAGAAATGGACAAAGTTTTACTTTAAAACAAATTTATAAAGGTTTGTTCACAATCCAATTTCATATAAAAATTAAATATGCCTACACTTTCTCTTTTTGTAATAAAAAAAAGATGAGGAATACTTTAATTTTATTTGATTATTTTTTAATGTGTGTGTTTGATACAATGTGTTAAAAAGAGCATGCATGTAACTAATGCGGTTCTCTCTCTCATACACAACCCTGGATGTATTGTAACACTATGTTGTGCGCTGCCCATACCTATAGAAACGTGTGTGTGTTTTTTAGAGGAGTCAATTTACATTTACTTAGTAAAATAATCAAGTAATAACCAATATAACGGCATGATAACTGATGTAGTTTGGATAAGCAGTTCCCGAATAAAATTGAACTGATAGCGCTCTGTGATAGTTTGTGTCTTTTGAACTAGGGAACATAGTTTTAAAGCAATTAACTTGTATTGGTGCTGCCACTGAAAATGTTTGTACAAAAGTATATATATATATATAAATAAATAAATAAATATACAGAATACATTATATAAATCCATAGTATTGCTAACAAGACCCTCTATTTTTAACCTATTTTTGTCCTAATTTTTTAAAAATCTTTTACTTTATAAAATATTTAATTTGAACATGGAAAATGTCACCTTGTTTAGTGGCGACACTTTTTGCATCCAAGGGGGAGCGATTTATTTTCAAAGTTCACTTCTGTGTGTGTTTTCTGAGGTGTCTGGCCGCATCGATCAAATGTTGCGAGGAGAGCGCCCAAGTTTTGGGAGAATGGCTGCACATATTAATTGTAAATTATTATTGAAATAAATAAAATGTTTGGGAACTGCTTGCTAAACTTACATCGAAACGTTTGTACTTTTTTGTTGTTGTGTTTGTTCAGTACACAACCTTGGTGACCAATATCTCGTGTTGAGATATTAAATTATGCCATTGTTTTAAAGGAGTATGTGAAATCTCTCAACAAATTCACAAAACTTGGGAACCCAATGAGTTATCTGGGGGAACGTTTGTTCCCTTTAGTGATTTTGTTATTTTTCATAAGCAAGCTAATTATTGTAATTTACTTTCCATCCACCCCAACCAATTTGTTAGGTAATGGAGTTCAACTCCTTACAAGCCAGCCACATTGTGATAGACTTTACTGATTAATGATTTATCATATTATTAACTTTTTTTTACTTTTAACATACCTACTGTATTTTACTTTATTAGCAAGTCTACTGGCGGTTTGTGCTGGTAACTTGTTGGGTTTGTCGCTCGAGTGCATCATGACTTAACCTGAACTCACAACATGATTGAATCTCTTGGCAATAAAAATTAATGACATGACAAGTTTGTACATTTATAATAGTATCTTATTTGATAATGGTATTTTGTATAATATTTTACAAGCTTATTCTTTGAGGGACCTTTTTATGTTGGGGTAAGGGTGGGGTTGGGGAAATAGAATACTTTTTTTGTCTCTAATAAAAGAAATGATTGCCATTTATGTGGATATTGTTCTTGCATGTCAAATACACATTTTGAAATATATTGTGATGTTTTAAATGAGTTTTGAATGTTTATACAGAAAATGACTCTTATAGTGTCCCTCAAAGAATGTCATTCATTAAACAGAGTCACATATCGGTATGGTAACCAATATTTTCTTTATGTACCTCTTAAAGACAATGTTGCATCAAGTATCACATTGTCTTAGGGCTGCGTTGTCACTCAAATTGTCACACTACGCACGTTGGTTGCTTTTAATGATTGTAATCAAATGTCTCCAAAGTTGTCAACTTTTCTTTTTCTTTCTTATGATTCGTCGAGATCAAATGAATAGTCTTAATTTATATTTTGAAAAAATTCGAACTAACTTGAAATGAGCTATGTGCATGGTTGGCAACAATTTGGCAAAACATGTTTATGCCGTGGTTAAAAAAATAATTTTATACCCAACATTCAACTAGAAATTTGTATTTGTTTATGAAAAGGAAATAACTCAAGGTTGACAACATTAGAAATCTCTTGGTTGGTTTTTTTTATGATGTTCCTAGACTTGCACGATATTGACCGTTCCACGTTGGTAGAATATAAGACTACGCACAGAATCAAAGTCTGAAAACAAGGCGGGAGCGCTATCAACGTCTACAGGGAGAGACGACTTCCATTTATACAATTGTTTGATATCGTTGCCCTTACTGCGGTTCACACACACAACGGTGTGCAAATGCAGTTTATTGCTATGCACTGCGAGTTTGTGTTAAAAGTGTCCTGTATGTGTCGAATGATATACAGCATCACATTATAAACAATTTTGACATGATAATACAGATCTCTTTACTGTAGATTATGAAAGGACAAAAGACAGATGTATTTTTCTGCGGTTTTTAATAATGCCAACTCTATATTTACAGAAATACTGACAATCCACAATTTACGGTGATCAATGACATAGAAAGGAATGACCATACCACTACACCGTTTTGTTTTTTTAAACTTCGAAAGATATAAAAATAAATCCAGCCAGGAAAGTGTCAAGATATTAATTAACTAAAACAGTTGAACAATATTGTCTCATCTTGCCATGCTCTGTTGTCGCACCATCAAATGCTGTGAGACTGAAAAGAGTTTTTTTTAATGTTTGTTATGAAAAAAATACCTTTAAAAGTGGTTCAAGTGTTTGATTTTTTAATATTATTAAAAATGTGATTACTTAAGTTATCTTGCTTGTGTGTGCTGCTAACACTTAAAATAACAAAGCTTAAAATGATGAAACTTAACAGCAATTTCTTTTATTTAAAGTGTTAGCTTTACATTTTTAATAAAATCATCCTTTTTTTACATCACAAAATTAAATACATAGATATTTAAAAGTATTTGCTCAAAAGCACAAATACTTAAAATTGATAATTCATTACAACAAAATTATTATTACTACTATAGAGTTGAATTTGTTATATGATTAATAGTCTGTGTGTAGATTTACCCTCAAGATTGTGTTATAAACTTCGTTATTTCAATTAAGTTATAAAGTAGTCTTGTAAAGACAATTCTTTTAGCTATTTAGAGAAATGAATATAAAAAAATTGTTTATTTAATTGTAAAAATAAATATTTTTTGTAAACTTCATTTTTTGTCTCTACATCTTTTGATCTTACTGTACAACATACGAAGTATACAAACATAGTCACCCGCTTAAAGCGGCGGGAACATTCGAGTCCAGTGAAGTGCTTATAAACCGTTCCTATTATGAAACGCAAAATAATAATAGTTATAATAATGAAGTCGGTTTGGGGTGAAAATAAGCAAAAAATTATTTAACAGTTGGTAAATATTGTCACTTTAAATCTGTGTTTTAAAAAAATAAACTATAACCGGACACTATTTGGTATAAAGGTGCCCAGTGACAAGTTATATTTGTATGTACGGTGATGGAACATACCTTTGTTAAAAATATTTTACATCTATTACTGTTTCCAGCCTATGGCCTTTGTCAGTTTTTTTTATTCAAGTCATAAATATTTTCCACCATCAGCTTGCTAGACCTGTTATAGCTTCATATGCCTTATACTCTAACTTAAGGCCTAGTAGAGATACAACATCCGGACCTAAGCTGTTAATCCATCAATGTGAAAGGGTTAACCCACATCTTACCAACGATAAATTTTTCGGCTATACCAGGAATCGAACCTGGGACCCTTAGCCCTGTAGCCAGATATGCTGCCGACTGAGCTAAGGTGTTGAATTGTTAAAAATATGTCTGCTATAAATACAAGTCTTGGTAGGGGAGGAAACAATAAATGTTGAATATTATCTTAACGCTTTTTACTTTTTTTTTATACCCTCACACCCGCCTCGGTGGCGTAGTTGGCTAACGCGCTAGTCGTGTTGAGCTCGACTGCTGAGGACGGGGAGATCGAGTGAACTGGGGGTGGTTTTTCCTAAATGGTTTTCCACTCTCCCTCCACGCAAATGTGGGTTCACTCCAATTCAACCTTCCCAATTCCTAATCCATTAGCGTAATTAGTACTTAGAGCGTATAACCCGAACGGGTAGTAAGACGCGGTGCTAAATAATAATAATATACCCTCCCCCCTCCCCAACTAACACCAATTAAACCTTTATTCTGACCTCGTCCAATTGTTATGTTACTTTTCACATCAAGAGGGAGTATTTCATTTCATAGAGAAGCTTTTGTGACCCTAAAAGAGGGACTCGGATTTAATAACACTCAGAATCCATTTTAAATCTAGAATATAAATTATTTCAAAGAATTTTATAGTAATACTTTATTATTTTAATTTATAGTTTAATTGCACAAACAGACAAGGATTTGAAAAATTAGCAGCCATTTTAAAATTACTTGTATTTTCATCATTGTACATATTTGGAATTTATCCATAAGAATACTTGGGTGCTACTTACTGGGCATCTTTCTATCTTCTTGTTACCCTCACAAAATAAACTTTGTTCCCCCCTAAAGGTCTAAGTTCACCAGCGACACAGACTAACAGCTTGTTCTTTCTAGGTTTTCTCAACAACACATATTTACTATCAGCGGTCACATTTTTTAGCATACAATTAAACTTTTCATGTCAATATTAAAAAAAACTACTGTATTTGTCTGTTTTTGGTAATCATTATATTTCAAAACTTTTAAGAAAAAAAAAAGTAGCTTTTAAATTAGTCTTGTAATATTGTTCTTAATATTTACAAGGTCCTACATGAAGTAACATGAGCATTTGTTTAAAATTTGGATTATTTGAAAGGTACCCCACCCCTCTCCCCCCTAGCATTTGAGCTACAGTTATTAAAATGTTGAGCATTTGTTGGTCAAATATTTTGGTGTGTTTACATTAGTGTTTAAAGCAATTTTACTCGGTTAGTTTTGAATAGGCTGTGAAATATAAAAGTTTTTTCATTTCAAAGGCAGAGTTTTGTTTGTAAATATTTTATTGACTAGAGCAGCGGTTCCAAAACTACGGGTCGCAACCCACAGGTGGATCGTGGAACGACCTGTCAGGTCTACAAAAATATATTGATAATTTTGTCTGATATAAAAATATAACGAACACATGCTACTACTACCTTAAAGAAGAAAAAAAGATGAAAAAAATTATAAAAAAACAACTAGGTACATGAAAATAGAGTGTTTTATTAAACAGTCGGTTTCATATTCTCATCTTTGTCTAATATCAGTTACTCTGTGCGCTGGACACACTTCCCCGTCACATGGTGTCTGTGCCTACACTCTGTCATTTCAATTAAAAACCCTTTCACTCTTGTTTAAAAAATTTAGTTTTTGTTATACATCAATAAATGTATTTTTTCTTAAATACTAAAAAATAACTATTTGTTTTATGATTATTCCAGTTTCACATTAGGAGTACCAATCACAGTCTTTTCGTGTACATACTTTGAACCAAAGTTCACCTTTTTCGACAGGATAAAGATCGATTATACAGAAGGCTATATATTCATAATAGGCAGGTCGTGGACATTTTTCAAACTTTAAATTTAAGGTGGGTCCCGTATCAATAAAGTTTAGGAACCGCTGGACTAGAGGACAGAGTTAATTTTATGACACTGTCCCTTATAATATATAGAAGATAGGTAATAAAATGTAATATGACTTTAAAACTTGTGTTAAATTGACAAACAAAATCTCAGTGGAAGAGTATTTCTAATCATAAAAATTAAGCATTTATTAAAAAGTACTGGACGTTATAAAAATTGATTTGCTACATTTAGAAAGTGATATTTACTATTAATTCGTGTGTTTTATCACAAACTGATAACATATGGTTATCCACAGGCTCTGTCCTGATAGCTAAATTAAGTGAAAAATTACAACCTGGGCACAGGAATTGAACCCGGGGCCCTTGGCTTTGCGCACTAGGATGGCTCATTGTTAAGATCATTGGTATGCAAAGCCGAGGTTTCCTGGTTCAATTTCATGTGCAGGTTGTCATTTTTCACTTAGTTGAATGTTTTATACTATTTTCCAACAGTTGTATCGTAGCATTTCACAAGAAAGCTCTAAAGATGATTTAATTCCAGAATAATGAGTCCAACAAAACTTGTAAATTTGTTTGAAAAACAGACGAAAGAAACGTTTTCAAAGCTCATGTCACTTTCTTTAGTCGGATCTCTTCCTCACACTTTCACAATTATTTGATTGTCACCAACTCGTGAACTACTTGTTTCATCGTAAAAGAAGAATCAGTTATTATTAAATAAAATATATATGTGCTATGTAGTTGACAAGAAAAATAAATTTTTTAAACATATTGTTCTCACTGCCAACGTGATAAGTTTTAATTATTATTGTTAGTAAGATAATTATGTGCACAAAGTTTAACCCACAATAGAACTTGCATTGTAACACTTGGTTTTACACTGAAATCTTTCATGAGGGAATATTGCGTGACTGTAGACTTGGCAATATTTAACGAGAGTAACCTATTTCTCACAAAAGTTTTACTTTTTTTTTATATTTCAATTCAAGGGATAAAAATTTTAATGAAAAAAGTATGATCATTGAATCACTATAAAATAAGTTAGCTCGATGTTTTATGGGAGAACAGAAAGCTTATTTTCAATCGCTTAAACAATAAGAATGATTTCATACTCTACAGTTTATTAACTTGTAATTGTTTGAGTGAAGTGGAAATTGTTTATATCACCGAGAGACAAAAGCACATTCTAAAAACAAGCTTTGACTGCCATGGGCAGTTTTAGCTAAATAGGTTCTAGCCGCTGCGTCAAATAGAAAGTATATACTGTTAGTGATGGTGAAAGCTGGTTTAAAAATGTGTTTTTTGTAACTTTTGCGACTCCAGCATGGGGGGAAAAAAGTGCATGCTGCCACCTTTAAGTAATCTAGCCCAGTGCTTTATTACAAATAAGTTGTAATTGTATAATAATTATCACAACTAGTTAAAAAAGAAAATATATTGTTTTAAATCTGATTACTTTTAGAAATAGATGGAGCCGTTAATAAATCCAAAATATTGTGACACTAACCTTTTCTTACTGCTTTATCATGCTAAGTCTCAACAATTAATCAACATTGATATCTTGAGTGTTTTCTTTTTTCTTTTAAGAATGAATTTAGTTCATTAAATTGCATGCCAAAAAGAAAAGGGAATGATTCCCCCAATTTTTCATATGAATTTATATTACTTTGCTTTCCAATAACTTTTCCCACAAGCTAGCTATTTCATGAATTGTTGTGCATGCCATTGGTGAATGTGTCTCAACGTTTCAGTTTAAAATCAAGTAGTTGAGTAGTTTTTGGTCCATCCCGTTCTTTATTTTTGTAATTTGTTGATTGCATACTAACTCACTGTTCCTATACTCTTGTTTTTTGCGAGAATTATTGCACTGTTATTGTACAACTGTTCTGTTTTTAAACCCCAAGCTGATTCAACAAACAATAAAAATATTGAAGACTTGTACATAATAAAATGTAGTGATTTTGACAATTATTTATCACCTTCCTCATTTTCCTTTTTCGGGCAGAGCTATTGGGAGGTTATTTTGTTTATTCAACATTTATATCCTGTCAGTCATAAAAAAAATTTATTATTATTATCTATAGTAAATTCAATCAGGGGCGTCACCAAATATATTTGAAATATATCTGAAATTAGAAAAATTTCCAAATTACATTGTGACAAGGGTAACGTTGGGATTACCGAAATACCACCCAGCTAAAAGGGGGGAGGGTCGCCACCCGAAAAATGGTAAGATTTGAGGCGACAATTGGACCTTGAATCAAGGTTTTGGACTACTTTAATTTTAAAGCTATTTGTAAATGATGGATTTTTTTAAGTTGCAAGTGTTATCTTTTAAGTTGAAAGTGTTACTTGTTTGAGATTCACCATCATCGTGTGTTGGAAATCTAACAAGTCTAAGCTGTTAAAAACGCCAGGCTTTATCAAGTGATCAACTTAAAACATTACATAACCTTCTTAAGGCTAGTAGCAGTAGCCTTAAAACTAGTAGGCGATGATAACGGAATTCGTGTGCGGTAAAGAACCTTTAGGCTAAAGTACTATGGTACAGAGTAATGCTAGAACACAATTTACTAATTGAGTAGCAAGCTGAATTAGAGTGTGGTGGGTTTTTTTTGGTAAATACTCAGGCCAACCTTTAAATTGTTTTATTGATTTTCTACTGATCGAGTGCTGGAGGAGAGATGTATTCCTTAACATATCTGACTCAACGTTTGCGACACCAAGCAATGTAGTCAAATATGTATGAGGAGAGAACTGTAATAGCCATCAATGCTTTTTGTAGTTCATTTGATAATGATGGAGTTAACTTCCTCAGGATAAGTTGACTGAAGTGAAAACCTTATTGTTTTCCAGAATAAAATAATTAAAAAATGTTCCCACTCACATCTCTAGTGTTGGTCCAACTTTATGGATGTTTTTAAATGAAATAGCAAATCAACTTTGAGCAAACTGGTTTTATTCTATATAACTTTATATTAAAGAGACCTTAAGCCTCTACATCAATAATCAGCTGTTAAACCCTGCTTCAAACACCCCATTTCATAAAGTCTATCCACTTTGTTTTACAAAACAAATTTTACTAAGGTAGATCAAAATAGGCTATATTTGTTTATACACATTTTTTATTGCCAACTTGACAAAATCACAGGACATAACACATTATTTGTAAAAGTATCACATGTAGCTGGCAGGGGGAAGTGTGATGGCTCCGTGTCCTGACAGTGTGGTGGGCAGGTTCGTGACCCCTCGGATCCAAGTACCCCTCTGGCAGCAGAAACACTCCACGTTGTTGAGGGCCCTCATGTACACTGTGGTCACACCCCCAAGGATCATGATCTGGGTTCCCACGTAAGCTACAGCGTGACCATGTCGGGGGATGGCCATCTCGGAATAGAGCTTCCACTCCTTGTCGTGGTCGTCCCACACGTCGATGGCGCTGACGCTAGTCGTCGTCCTGTCTTTATCAGAGAGACGCCCGGCTCCTCCGATTAGATACAAAGTGTCGTTCATCGGGAAGAGCTTCCCAAACACCCTGGGGAACCTGATGTCTTTGTGGGAAAGCCAAAGATTCTGCCTCATGTCATAGCATTCAACCTTATTGGACAGATGCGTGTTCTTTGACGCTGTCATGCCCCCCACAACCCAGATAATATCGTGAAATTTAGCAACGGCGGCCCCCATGCGGCCTGTCTTGAGAGAACATACCTCCTCCCACGACCCAGTCGCAGGATCGAACCTCTCCACAGAGTCCAGGATCATTCCCTTCTTATCCTGACCACCTATAGCGTACAGCTTCCCGTTACTCACGACCAGCCCGAAGTTCTTCCTCGGCGTGAGCATCCCCGACTCGCTGAACCATGACCGGGTGACGGGCTCAAAGCTCCACACGGTGCTCACCACGACTGACTTCCCGCGGACGTCGTCATCGCGAGGATCTGCCCCTCCGACGAGAAAGACGCGCCCTTTGAGGAAGGCGACGCTGTGGTGGTGCCGTGGTTCTGGAAGCTCACCGACGTGTTCCCAGACGTTGGTCTCGGGATGGTACCGGTAGATGTCCTTACCCGTGTTCCGTCCGAACCCATACTCTGAGTGAGGGTCTATGCCCCCAAACACCAACACGGACTCGCGATCCATCAGGAATAATGACCCCTCCGCATTATAATTCTTGTTGGGAGGGCCAAGGATGCTCGTGCTCAGCCGCGTCGTTTGAGGGTGGAGCGGCGAGTGATAGAGGGTCTTGGTGGTGTCCGGGAAGGATGTAGTGTACTCGCCTCTAAGTGGAAATTCCGTGGATGGTGGTTGCGTCATGTTGACGTTGTACACGTTTATAACCTTCTCCTTCTGCTTTTGGCTGATGTCTAAGCTGTCCCGCGGTTGTGGCTCCCCTGTGTTCCTGTCCAGAGGGTCATTGTCGTAGTTCTGAATATCAACCTCCTCTTCCACCTCACTAAGATTCCGGCTGTCGTGGTACTCTCTTATCATCTTTCTGGTTGGGATAGAAGGCGTGGGTAGGTCCACCGAGGGAGGAGGCGTTTTTTGGGAACTATGGTAACCAAAGGATACCCTCTGGGGTTGTTCCGGCGTGGTGGTCGATTGTGGCGGATAACTGGGGGTGGATGATTGTACTATAATACTTGGCCGGTCGTATTTCAAGTCAGGTAGTCCGCTCAGTATCGGTTGATAGCTCGTCGAATGGCGTTGACTCGATATGGCTGTGACGTCATCTCCTAGACCGAAACCTATCCTCTGTTGTGGTTTTGAAGGCTTAGGATCATGACCATTCACATGGCAAGAAATACCACGATATTCCTCCAATGCCTTTAGGAACTCTTTGTACGTTACATAGGTTATATCGTCCCCAATCCAGTTTCTGGGTGTCGGTTCCTCCAGCCCTAAGATGTCCTTGTAGTGGGCATAGTCCTGTGTTCGAGTACCGCATTTACTCTTCATTATGGCGTAGCTTATTCCTTTGTCCACCATTTGACGCACCTCCGGAAACTCAAGGATTTTGATAAACTCAGGGTTCTCTGGGTTGTGCCGGATGTCGACAAGCTGCCAAGGGTTAGCGAGTCCAAAACGCACACAGCGCATCACCTTGACCGTGTGCTGTCGCCTCTCCTTCCAATCGTGCATGAGCCACCTGACCCCCGACATAAACACTTCTATCTCGCAGTGGACCGAGATGTAACTAGATCCAAGGATCTGGACCAGATCTTCCACCGTGAGATCCAAAAAGTTCTTGGAACTCACCAGAATCAGGAAGAACTTCATGATCCGAGGTAGCATCATTGACGTCACGTCCGTATTCCCATTCTTCCTCGCGTTCATAAAGAGGAGGAAGGCCGTATCCTCGGAAAATATGTCCTCGCTGTCTATGAAAGCCCAACACTGATCTTCCAGCTCCTTGACTCCTAGGTACCTAGCAGCTTTGAATACCTCCAGGATGTTGTCGCGTCGCAGCAGTTTGTAACTGTCCGTTTCTGGGTATTTCATCCAGTCGTAGATAGTAGGGAATGCTCTCTCTGTGACTTCATCCTCCGGCAACACGACCTCCTTCGCGTCCATCTGGTCGAAATACTTGGAGTAGCACTGAAGCACCAGTAGATGACAAAGGAAGTCTTTGTTCCCGACACGTACTCGGCAGTCGGGTTTCACATGGTTCATGATCCGATGATGAAGTAGTTTGTAGAGGTCCTTCTTTTCAGGGAACTGGACTCGTGACCAGTCGATGGGCTCGGAAGATATCGCCACAGTATCTGTGTCGTCTTCAGACTCACTACTGGTACTGGTAGCACTAGTAGGAGTTGAATCGTTATTTTCCACCACGCCGACTGGAATCGCGGTGACCGAACGGGGTCCTTGCGTCAGGGACATGAACGAAGACACCGGTTTGGGTCCGTCCAGACTTTTCACGTCTATCTTGGTGTGTATGGGATCCGCTACAAGCACGCTGACCTTCTTGGATTCGAAAACTACTTGGTTCGGGGTCACCTTCAAGTTTCCACTGGGCGTGCCAGTGAAAGGGAATGCTGACTTCATTACGCTATTACAACCACCGTAAGGGGACACGTTCTTCATATGTTGACAGGTACTGCTGTTGTTATTCTCGACGTACGTGTTGTGCGCCATCGTATAAATGTGCCGCACTTTTCTCCGGGCGAACAGTTCCACTTGCCTTTCCATAAATTCTGCGCACGTGGTCTTTTGAGTTACTGAGGAGTGCAACGGTTTGGGTTCGGCGTTTCTAACCTCATTCGGAATAAGAGCCTCGCAGGGTTTTGTACAAGACAAAGTGTTATTCGGATCTTCGAGTGGTGGTCGTTGAGGCTGGGCAGTTTCGTATACGTTTAGTTTTTGTTGTGAGCTGCGATCAAACGTTTCATTCAATTCTGAGAAACGGAAACTTTGAACGCTTGATGGTCTCGCAAGACGTTTCGAATTTAATGTAGTTTTGGACAAACGTCGCCGTCTATGTTTATTTCCCGATGAATGAGGTTTTATATAAGGGACATCTTCAGGCGAAAAAGCGTTAACAGTTTTTGAAGCATCGTTCTGTAATCTGGGATGATTAGGAGAAGTGCAGTCTAACCTGAGATTTAGGATGTCCAGTTCTGAACTTGAGGTGTCAGATTCTGTATAAAACTCTGATTCTTCTGTCTCCAAATTAGTTTCTGATTTGTATGTTTTGAACGACTTTTGCATGATATGGTTTAATGCAACTTAATCTGACATTACTCATGTAGAGAAAACTCGGTGGGAATTTTAGGGCGACTAAACATAATCAAGATTAGAGATAACACTTGAATGGCTAAAGTACAAGTCATGAGCATTGCACTCGATGAAGAAGAAGAAACAAATAAAACTAACACTCTTGTGGGTGAGCCACGAACCTAACTGCGTCAAAACTTTGACGCAAAAGTAAGCTACATAGATTAATAAATTCGTAGTAATAGATATGCTATACACGAGAAAATACTGCTTCTAAAGTGTTAAATCCCGCAAGAGTGTATGTAATAAGTTATAAAAACAAAAATAAATTTAAAACAAGCTTTTAATTTAAAAAAATTAATAAGTGCTATCTATAGTTTTTCCTATCTTCTTATTTAATTACCTATATTAATACTTTATGTTTTATTGCACTATAGAACAATAAATTTTTCTTATGATAAACAGTGACTGGACAATTATCTAATAACAAAAGTGAAAAATAACATCTAATAGATTGTAATTTGTAATTTGATTGATTAATCACTGAACTGAATTATGGTTAATCATTATCTAAACATTGCCTGATGTGACGTCATCCTCCCAATCATTTGTTATCCTACCCTGTAGTTTACAGGAACAATGACTTGTCATGCGGAGAACGCGGCAGTAGGCCTAAAGTCATCATTCCATTCCTATAGCTGTTCCTGTACTTTCTCTTCCTTCTCCCATACTATCACGTCATCAGCAAACATAATTGCTTTCATTGTTTCCTCCCTTAGTTTTCCTGTCACTTTATTAATGATCATTACCATTACAAGTAATAGTGGTGAGAGGGCACTCCCCTGCCCTGCTTCTCCCCATTCTTTATTTAGAGCCAAAAACCTTAAGTAATAAACCCAAAACTGGTTGCCCTAAAGTGATTTGGTGTAAAAATTAATCTCACCAAAAGTAATTTGGCCTGAAATTAATTTTGAATAAAAATAAAAAGTTGACGCTATTAATTGTTAACCAAAAGTCACTCGGCCTAAAAAATAATTACAGCAAAAGTCCTCAACAGTTCTCGTATGACAGAGTCATACTTAGAAAGTAAAATAATAATGAGAAATACGCCTTAGCTTTCACTAATCAATTTTTTGTAATGAATGGCCTATGAAAGGCAAGATACACAAAACAAGGAAGAGCTAAGCCTAAGCCTAGGTCTAAAAACTCCGCATCTAATTGCCTTGTGGTCCGTTAGAAATAGATTCCAAACTACCAGATTACTCTGTCTACAAAGTCCTGATCCTAAGTTATTATATTTCGTAAAAGTGAACTCAACTTTAACTTTCTAAGGACTAGTTGACACAGATCATGGATAAAAAGAACTTAATACCGGTACAAAGAATTGCCGTAATAAATTGCATCTCGGTGATACGGACTGCTAAGGACTATTCATCACAGCGAAGTAAATATGTGCGCACGCATCTAAATAAAGCACCAATGGCTACGAAAGGATCCATTGCTTTGGAAACAAACACAAAATGAAAATATAGTTTTTCCAAAAATGTTTCCGAAAATTTAAAAACACACAAGCATGCTATCTGAACAACAATTTTCGGAGAAATACCAAGTTCTCAGAAAGAGTGGCGTTGCTTTGTTAGGATAAAATCATCATCATCATCTTCATAATTAACAAGTTTCCAGCCTGTTTCCGGGTCAGTTTAGTAAAATGCCTGTTTTCCTTTATCCTTCCACCATTCCCCCCCTTTAATTACTTTCATACTTCTCCTCTCACTTGTACATTTTCTGTTATCTGCTTCTCCTATCTCTTTCTTGGACTTCCTGGCGGTCCTTTTCCTACATATTTCATTTCCATATTATTTTGGCATCCTATCCTTCTCCATCCTAATTACATGCTCATACCATCTCAATCTTACTTCCTAAACTATCTCTTATACTCCTTGTACCCACATTCTTACTCAGATAACTTCATTCCCAATCCTGTTTCTCCTCGTTACAGCTAACATGCTTCTCATAAACTTCGTTCCCATAGCCTCCACTTTCCTAGTCTCTCTTAGGGCTGTATGGAAGAACTTGACTAAGTGGCTGTTTTGTGGACACTAGCTTGGGTTTGCATGCGTAATCAGAGGTTCAAAGGTGGAGCGATATTGTGCTCGGGACCACACTATCGGTCCACTAGGCTTTCACTATATTTTATTGCATACCACCCTTAAAGTCAATGTCCAAGTTACTGCTACATGTGTGACAATAGAGACAAAGTACGCCCTGTACAACACTGCCTTTGACTTAAAGGGCACTTTCTCTCTAACAGATCTCTTACACACCTATAGAACAACTCTTCCTGCTTTCCTTTTCTCATTCGATCCTCTCTATGTCCACTTTTCACTTCAATCACAATCGTTTTCAAGATATTTTGGGTCCTGTTCTTTTTTCAGCTCTATAGTATCTAACTTTATAGTTTTATCAAGATTTATCCTCTTCCTTATCAATACCATAACGTTGTCGTCAACCCCGCTTGGATTATGTATGATCGTGGCTCTCACGTAGCCTCTGGATCTGGCTGCGGTGTCTAGAAGAGCTCGGCATAGTTTCTTATGACCCGAGAGGCTTGTTTCGCGGGAACGAACCGGATAGGAAGGTTGATTCGGCGAGTTACTGCGGTGAACCGGATAGGAAGGGTGGTTCGGCGAGTTACCGTGGTGAACCGGATAGGAAGGTTGATTCGGCGAGTTACCGCGGTGAACCGGATAGGAAGGGTGGTTCGGCGAGTTACCGCGGTGAACCGGATAGGAAGGGTGGTTCGGCGAGTTACCGCGGTGAACCGGATAGGAAGGGTGGTTTGGCGAGTTACCGTGGTGAGCCAGATAGGAAGGCTGGTTGGGTATGGTGGGCGGCTGAATGACGAAGAAACACACACAAACTGTTGACGATGGTTTATTACTCGAGAGTTCGAGTCCAAGCGTGGAGCTCGGCTCCCGTTGACTGATGCCAACAACTGGTCTGTCAGCTCCTTTTATCCCCCCCAGATAGGTCGTTCGGGAGCGCTCGGCTTGCCACCGAGCGGCCACGAAGTAAGTGAGGGGAATGTTGGCTAGCGACATTGAACATTGTAGGGGGGGGGGATAGGGGTAGAGCATGACTGGTCGCTTTGTGAATGCAAGAGCGTTACATTGATAAATAAGGAGTAGAGGGGTGGTAACAACGTCACACTTCGAAATGGTAAATTTTATTCCACGCCCACTTCCTCATATTCCTGTACGTCCTCTTCCTTCTCCCCCATACCATCAAGTCATCAGCAAACAACGTGGCTTTCATTCTTTCCTCCCTGAGTTTTCCTACCAGTTTATTAATGATAATTTCCATTAAAAATAGTAGTGGTGATAGGGCACTCCACTGCTTCACTCAATTTTTTTAAATTTGGAACCACTCTGTCCTCCCACTCTCTGTCTCAACACACGTGTTATCCTCATACATGCTTTTCACTCTAATTAAAACTTCTATTTCCATTTGAGCCTCCTCCATCGCTCTCCAAACTGGGTTTCTATCTATGATATTATACGCTTTCTCCACAGCCATAAATACCACTACCCAAGTCTTTCTTAAAGTCACACCATCTTTCCATCAACTGTTGTATGGCAAAGTTCAAGTCTAATGTAGACCTCTGTTCCTTAAATCCATGCTGTTCCTCTCTCCACCTTCCTTTCATTTTATTTCTTATTCACTTTTCCAGTATATTCTCATATTTTTTAAGTGTCACATGAGTGTTATAACCATATCATTTGTACAGATCGTCCTATTTTCTTTCTTAAAAATATATATTACAACTCCCTTCTTCCAGTACCTTGTTCACTTTCCAAATCACTCTCAGCACCCTGCATAGCCATTGTATACTTGCTTCATCTGCAGCTCTTATCATTTCCAGTCAGTTCGCCGACACTGAGTGCTTTTACTTGTTTCATCCTTTTTAATGAATCCTCCACCTCTTTCTCTTCTTGTTATTTCTTTCTGCTCCTTTGTTTCACTTTCGTCCCTTTCCTCTTCTGGGTTGACTTAATATTATTTAACGTATTCTATTGTTCCATTTCTCAGGATTCTTTGCCAAAGTTAATTGTTTTTTTATCCAGTAGAGCTTTAAATTTGTTGTAAATTATTTTTTAATGTATTTTTCTTTTTATGAAATTAATAATAGTAGTAATTAAAATAATTGGTACCGAATTAAGAACCTAAAAGAACTGTAACTTTTATTTTTCTCTAATAGGAACCAAAACTTAAAAACAATTACTGGAAGAACCGAAAAAAGAAACAGAACCGATAAATATTTTGGTTCACCTCCCTGCTAAATAAGTTTACTGTGGTTTAATAATCTACCTTTCCTTATTCTATAAAATGAGGTGATTCACCATGGTAGATTGTAATATTTTTACTTCACCATGAAAAAAATAATTTATGAACGCTTTCCCTCCTAACAATCACTATTTACTGTGGTAGGCTTTCTTCGACAGTAATCTACATTAAGGTGGATATTTTGAAATAATCTTAAGTAATTTATGGCCCCCCCCCCTCATGTGCAAACTAATTATACATGGGCGGACTGGAACTTTTATTCCTAGGCAGGTAGAACCCCTTTGTTTGTTAATATTCAGGATGTTTCAAAGAGAATGGCCAGTGAAAGGACGAACCTAACTTGAAATGCTACATAACTGGTTCTTTCCACAACTTCATGAAGACTCAGACAATTTCATCTTCCAATAAGACAGAGCACCGCCACACTGGCACAAAAATGTGCGGCGTTTCCACAATGACACCCTGCCTTGACGCTAGATAGGTCGACCTCGAGACACGGCTTTAACACTCTTGGCCTCCAAGATCTCCAGACATGACACCATGAAACTTTTTCTTATGGGGATACCTTAACGAACGTGTTTTTATTCCACTGATAGCTCGTGACATTGATGAGCTTAAAAACAGGATAGCAGCAGAATTAGCTTCAATCCAAGAAAACACCTTGCGAAGTGATTGGGATGGATTTAGCTATTGTCTTGATGTAATCCGTGCAGCTGCTGGAGGGCACATAGAGCATTTGTAATTTTGAAACTTTATGAGTTTGTGAGTATTTTGCACTTTGTTCCATTTGTGTAAAGTATTTTCTTCAATAAATATGACTGTTTAAAATTTTTGAAACAACCTGTATATCGGCAATAATTTTTCACCTTTTTACTTGGAAAATATCCACATCTAACATTACTTTTCTGGATGTGGACATCACACTCCATCAGGGTCACCTAAAATAACTGTGGACACCAACCTGCAACAATAGCTTCCCTACCACAGCTGCCACATAATGAGCACTAAGAGATCACTCATACCTAGTCTATTCATAAAGCAAAAATAATTTTCTCTGACAATGATGATCTTTCAAAATACAACCAAAAACTGCAACTTGCTTTTATCAAAAGGCCACTCCGAAGCACTGGTGTGTAGTCAAATAGACATAACTCAAAAGAGTAGGCCCACAATATCAACAATAATGAGCAACATCGTCCCTCTGGTAACTACATACCACCTCAGACTCCTCACGGAACCTCTTGAAAACAGGTTTCTCCAAACTTTAATCCTCCACCCCTACACAAAACATCTTCACAGAAGTCTCCAATAACCTATAAACAACCTGCCAATTTATGGAGAATACTTGTAAAACTCAAACTTCCTGACCCAACTTTTCAACCCAAACAAATCTCATGTTAATTCCCCTGCAAAATACACAAACCAACAAATTCATTCCTCAGCAACACAACTAAAATATATTACCCTATAAAAAGCCACTTTACACGTGATTCTAAAAACCTTATCTATCAATTGGAATGCAACCGGTGCCAAGTACAATGCCTTAGTCTCTCAACATGACATAAAAATGAAAAATAAGTCATTAACATCAAATGTCGAAACTCATTATCTGGACTTAAATCAGTGTTACACCACCAAGGTGCTCAACTCCTTCAACAAATAAATCTGCAACCCTTCACAGCTAATAATATGAGAACTAGCCCATTATATCAACAAATCCAGACAAGCCCTTAACTTCAACCTTAGGTGAATTTCACTCCTTACTACCAGCACACTTATTACTATGATTTAATGTCACATTAATAATAATTTCAATTTCCTTTATTGTAGTGCTGGCCAATAGTCGTAAGACCTATAACAGGCCAGCACTGAAAGTACACAAGTACCTTACAAATACATATAATTACATGAGGAAATAAGATAAACAATAATAGCTAAATAATTATATATACTGATGAATAGTTATGAAAAAAATAGTAATTAACAATGATAATAAAAAATAGCAATAATAACAAATAACTAAAGAGTAGTTAAAGGCAGTCAATATGAGAATATTGTAAATTTAAAAATTATAGGCAGAACCTATATATGATACATTTTTGATATGAGAGTTCCTTAACTCTTCCGAGTTTAGCATTTCTTTTATGATAGAAGTCAAATTCAACAAATTTAGAATTGGCGCTATGGATACAATGATTTATAGGGCTCACCTTATTAGAGCTAAATTGAGAAAAAATAATTTTGGATTACGAGGAGCCCGAGAAGGGATATGAACGCCTACATGATCAAGGGCAAATTTGCAAGAAATTTTGCTATTGCAAATATTTTTTTAAAAAAAGGGCATCACAATAAAGTCTATGCGAGAAGAGAGTTTGGAGCCCTAAAAGGTTTCAAATTCTGTCTTAATCATAATAAAGCTGGTTAGTAAAGAATTTATCATAGCACGCAGCAACAAATTTTCTTTGAATGTTTTCCAAGTTAAGAGTCAGTTAAGGTAATGGAATTCCAAGCAACAGTAAACTTTCTTAAATGATGAAGTAATATATTTAATAAGTTCAAGTAATTTCAATGATTGGGAAATTACATAGTCAACATGATAGTGGAAATAAAGTTTGTTATCCAGGAGAACACCAGGATCATTAATATAAAGGGTGTGAACTATGTTTTCATTGACCAATTTATAAGTAAAAAAGAAAAGATTAATTTTCCTAGTAAAAGATATAGATTTGGTCTTAGAATTAATTATTAATAGACATTCCATTTTCCAAAGACCATTGTAGAATACCATTTATATAATTTTGTAATTCAATACAATCTGAAATTGATTTGATAATTTTAAATAATTTTACACCAGCAAAGAATAAATAACTAGAGTTCAAATATTCACCAATGTCATCAATAAACGCATTAAAGAGAAGAGGACCTAATGCCACAGGGGGTTATAAATGTATTTGAGGTGTGAATCAATTTCAAAAGTGAATGATCATTCATGAAAATAACTGCTGAACCAATTAACATATGAGTGAGAAAGGCCAAAATTACCAAGTTTAAATAGAATAACACTATGGTGACAAGAAAGAAATTGGTCTATAATTACAAGCATTTGTTTTTGCCCCCTTTTTATAAATAGGTATGACAACAGATTGTTTCCATGTAAGAAAAAAAGTTTCATTTGAAAGGCTAATGGTAAAGATATAGGCTAACAAAGGGTTGAAAATTCTGGCACAGCCTTTAACAATAAAACTTGGAATTCCATCTGTCCCGGCACATCTAGAACTCAATTTTTTTTATAGCATTAGCAACATCCAAGAATGTAATGTGGCATGAATACAAGGGTGTGCTCGTTTCAATAACGGGGCAGGGTAAGACAAGAAGGGCTGAGTTATAAACGGAATGAAAGTAGGTCCCAAACTCATTAGCAATTAATAAAGGATCCACTATAATCTTGACATTAATTTCTAGGTTAGACAGGGAAACTTTATTCGCACGATTATTTTTAACAAATTTCCAAAATTTTTAGGGTTTGCATTTAATACTATTTTCTATCGAGTTCATCCAATTGGCTTTCTCTATAATCCAAGTGGTTTTTAACTAATTTATGAAAGTGAGAAAAATGTGAATAGAATACACTACATTATTTGTTTGTTTAAACTTTTTGATAACATTGTTTTTTTCCCCCCCTAATATAGTATTTAAAAGTATAAGAAAACCAATTTGGATATTTGGATGAATTAAGAATAGTAATTTGAGGAATATGCGTTTTGATTTTCCTTTGGACTAAATTAGTAAAATTATCTACAGCCAAATTAACATCCTAGGTAGAATAAACACAAGACCAATCAGCAGTGGCTAGGTCATTGTAAAGATTAAGGTAATCACCCCGTGAATAGTCAATATATGTGGTGGAGGTGTCATTAATTTTAGTACCAATAGGTACATCAAATGAAATCAATATGGGCAGATGAGCTAAATCAATATTCACTGGTGATTGAGAGCTATGAGTTACTAAGGGGTGATGAAAATGATCAAAAACAAGGTCAAGGTTAGTGTCATTATCAGCTTCATTAAGTTGTTCTAATCCTATTATGTTAGTCGAAGCAAGAAGTTGAGTAGCTTTTAATTGAATGTAGAAATGTGAAAGGCTTTGAGCATGATATTTTTTTATCAATTTTGGGGCAGTTAAAATCACCTAGAAGTATTATTTGATAGGGGTAGTTAGCCAAAGCACCTTCAAGAAATGTAAACTAATATTTAAATGCTTCGACTGTTATTTGGGGGGCAAGATATATGTTCCCAATTAACAGTTTTAGCAATCAAATGTTGGTATTTCAATCCAGACACATATATTATTCTCTAGGTCAGTTCTCCTGGCCACACCAGAAATAGAATCAATGACAGAAATGAGACCACCATCCATCACCCCTTGAGACAGTAGCTTCAACATATAAGGCCAAATATGGCCATTGTTTATCACGGGAAAATCATTTTCTTTGACAGAAATATGGGAGGAGGAATATGAGTTAAATTTAGTTTTTAATTTTGAACAGACAAAGTAACCAAGAGTGAGTTCCTTAGTCAAATAAGATTTAATGGCCAGGGAAGATATTCCAGGAGAAAAAAGAGTAACGAATAGAGATAATAATACAGTATATAATATGATTTTAAGTTTTTCTATCTTTATTTAATCCAGTGCTGCCATCTATACATTGAAATCATAATTAAAAACAATCAGCTGTTGAAAGTCAGCCTTGCCAGTCCAACCAAGAGCATCAGTCTAATCTCTTGACCTGAAGAAGCTTGTCTTTAAAAATATGTGTATGTTTATTAATGTTTTATTTAAACATTTCCATTCCAGTATCACTAAAGTAAGTGTAATTCCTAATTCAAACCATGAATAATTTACTTCCAAAATTAAGTGCATGATGTTTTTTTTAAATATATGTTATCATATTTTATTTTGCAAATTTTCATCCAATTATGTTAAATACAATACACACTTTTGGGATGATTCTACACACTTTAAGGATATTTATACAGGAACAATAAAAAACAATTATAAGAATTATTTATGGCCAATGTAAATTCCAATCCTGTGGATATGTAATTCAACTGTATCTAAACTTGCATGGTCACCACCATACATTCTTCCACTTTAACTGAATAAAATAACAACCATAGTTACAAACTAAAATCAACCTAGGCCTCTCGAATCAGAATCACAACATAATCTGTGTGGTTAAAATTGCCTTAACCACAATATTAGCCTTGTGGTTAACATTGCCTTATCGACAATACTATCAATGCGGCATCATTGCCTTATCCGCGACAATATTCATATACTCCTCTGGTGTTTACACTAGTGCCTGTTGTTAAGGAAAGCGAAGCTGTCTGAGCGCCAGTGCACCACAAGGTCCATGAAGCTCATGGTGAGCAGCAGAGTGAGACTCACGAGTGCCTGTTGTTAAGGAAAGCGAAGCTGTCTGAGCGCCGGTGCACCACAAGGTCCATGAAGCTCATGGCGAGCAGTAGAGCGAGACACAAGAGTTCCTTGTCCACAGACTCACGAGTCAAGTATTCCTCTTTCAAGCTCTCAGGGAACGTGACTGGGGTAAAATGAGTGAGGGCCCCTTGGCAGGTCAGGATATCTTGCACCACGGACTGTGCGGAGACCCTCTCTGACCCCACTATGGTCTGGAACAGGCGGGCTGTTAGTCGTGACTTGAGGTAGTAGACCTTGTGGAGGTGTGTGAGAGGCCACTCAGAGGGCGG
>CABFVZ010000924.1:85263-121701 GCA_902151445.1 Timema monikensis
GGGGCAAAAAAAAAAAAAAAAAAAAAAAAAAAACTAATTCTGTACCTAACCCTTCCTAACTAACTTCATCCATACTTCCCAATTCTTGTACACTCCCTTCGCTCCAACAACATTCATAAACCGAGTCATACATGCTCTTTTATTCTTAGAACTCTAATGTTACTCTTTTTCGTATGTTCGCCTACGACACTTAGCCACGTCTGACATGGCCTACCCCTTCCTTTTGATCCACACTCTTTTCCAGCATATATTTGCTTCATCATTCGATCCACAATCATCCTCTCACATGCCCAAACCAATGTAATACGTTTATTTCACAATTACCTTTTTGATTCCCTTTCAAACACTCCTTCAGCACACATTCATTAATGACTTTGTCCATATTAGATTTTCCACATGCATTTCTTAAAGATACCTATCTCATTACAACCACATTCATTTTATGGCTCTTGTGTTTCTCCAGACAAACTTTATCAAAAATAGAATAATAGAAAACAATTATAAGTTGTGATGAAATTTAGCTTTATTTTGAACCCATTAAATTTATTTTTGGCACCACAGACTCTTGTCTACTTTATAAGGCTTTCTTTCCCTCTTGGGACGACTGTTTGTATTTTACAAGATAGTAAGTGTTTATTTTTTTATCTAGACATGGTTATATTATTATCCGAAAAAGAGTACTTTATCGGCAAATGAAACCATCTCATAAGTATTTGCTGATGACTTAACTAGCTCGTGTGCTTTGTAATGTAAATAACAAAAATTTAAATTTACTAAATAATGAATTTAATTTTCACAAAATGCATTTATTAGTCATATAACTATATAACTTTGGTACACAAATAAAATCTAATGTGTCATAGTGAATAAATTTAAATGTGATAACAAATGTTGCTTCTTAGCCTACCTAAATGTTGTTTAGCAACTACTCAAACTGTTATCGTTCATGGAATATATGCAACTGTCCAAAATCCTGCGGGCCGCACAAATTGATGTCACGGCCCGTAGTAAGCCCACGGCTGCTCTATGCAGTAATTTATTTTAAAAAAACGCCTTAAAAAGCAGTTTCTAATCACTTATTTCAATCAATTTTTACCCTCCCCTCACAACCATCCTGACAAGAAGTGCCTAAGGGGAGGCTGGCAGCAACAAACAAGAATATTGATAGTGTAAAAGATATTAAACTTTTGTAAACTATAATTGTCACAATCTTATCAATGGGAATGTTCTGTTCCCAGCTTACGCGCTGTACCTTGAGGACTCAGGAGAGTCTCCTTATGCTCTCTCAGGTTGAGCAAGGTAAGCAGCATGGCAGACAGTTGGTACCCCTGCAGATGAATCACAGAGGAAACATGGGACTGGTGTCCAGAGGGGTTCACCGCTGCCTTGTCCTCCATCACATACACGTCCCCTGTGGGAAGGTCCCTCTCAATGCTCAGGGCCTGAAAAAAAGAAACATGGCTTATGTGTGGCTTTGTGAGGATTAAAATATATATATATATATATATATATTTGTTTATTCTTAGAATTGTATTTTCACTCACACTTACCCATTCAGGTCATACTAATAATACTTAGCATCACGTTTTACTACTCGTTCAGATTATACGCTTAAGTACTAACTATGCTACTGGGTTAGGAATTGGGAAGGTCAAATATAGAGGAAGTGAACCTACATTTGAGTGGAGGGAGAGTGTAAAACCATTTAGGAAAAACCAGCCCTAGTTCACCCAAGCAAAATTCGCACCTCCATCTCCCTGTCCTCGGCAGTCTAGCTCAACATGAAACTACCGCATTAGCTAACTATGCCACCGAGGTGGGTCTTTTGTAATAATTACGCTACTGGGTTAGAGATGAGGAAGGTTGAATTTAGAAGAAGTGTATCCTCATTTGTGTGAAGAGAGAGAGCGAGTTGGAAACCATTAAGGAAAATCCATACTCAGTGCACCTGACCAGGATCAAACCAGGATCTCTCTGTTACTAGCAGTCTAGTCTATTGTGATTTTAGTGCCTTAGACCATGCGACCACCGAAACGGGTAGTATAATTTTTCCCACACAGTTTGAAAAAACTAATGAAATCGATTCACTCTATGAAAATTGTTTTGGTTGGGTTTTTTTTGTGTTACATTAGAATTTATAGGAATACAATAAAATATATAAACTAGCAAAAATCATATCCATCTTTAGTAAAAAAAAAACCTTTTAAGGATTTGGTGCCTTGACCTTTTAAACAAGCGCCCATGTCGATTATTCAATTACCTGCTTGCCCCAAATTTCCCCAGGACTGCTTTAATTTCCCCCGAACCTCGCTTGCACCTTTGGACATATTTTGCACCCCTGGTCACTCTTGCATTAGAATGGCTGCCAATGATGGGGAAACTTGAGTTTGAATCCTGATTGGATGTAATGAGGCTAGTTTTTCCTAAATGGTTTCCCACTTTCTCTATCCACACACATGCGGGTAAACTCCCTCTAAATTTAACTTTACTCATCCCTAGCACATTCAAATATTGAATGACTTAGAGGAAAGAAGAAAACTCTGGAAGCTGAAGGAGACCCGAGGACAGGGCACATTATCTGTCTTAAGTTTACTGACAAAAGGAATGGACATGTGGTAAAACAATAACAAAAAAATAATAGTAATAACACATTAAGGTGATTGGGCCTATTCATATGGCGTGGAAATGCAGATCCATGAGAACAAGAATTTGTATTGTTTTGCAATTTTATTTTCGGAAACGCTTTGTTCAAGAATAGAAGCATACCTAAGTTATGCATAAGTTATACATAGGTTAAGCATAAGTTACACATAAGTTAAGCATAAGTTATACTTTTTATATACGCACCTCCTCTGTAATTTTAACAGTGATCAAATGTCCATAAAATGGACATTTTTCATTAGAAAATGGCTGGCTTCATGACAAAAAATAATAAAATGTAACAATTAATAAACATCGATACATTATCTTAGAAAGGGTGTTGAAAATATTAACATAAAAATTTCACTCGTTCTCGAGAAAATTGATATTTACAAACATATGATTTTTCTGCAAGATCTGTCTGGTAGCTAGCACCATCTACGGTTTCCATGATCCAACTGTTCTTGTTGGCGCGGAAGGATACTTTGGTCGGTTGTAAAGCCACTCCACGTCTTTCACCCTCCCACCCACCATCCCACAAAATAGGTTTTAGACTTGCACTCGACAGGGCCAAGGGCCTTAATATAATGTATATGTATATGTAGGCCTACAACCCAAACGACTAGTAAGAAAGACATGGTGCTAGTAAATAATAATAATAAAAAAAAGACTAGGCTACTCACTTCCAGGAAGAGTGCTGTGTGGTGCCTCTTGGTGCTCAGCATAAGGGGGTGGAATCCCCAGTCTAACAAGCTACCTGTTCTGGTCAGGGATGCCCAACTGATACAGTTCACACCCACATGGACACTCACGACTTTCTGAACACACTGGGGACAGGCACAGGGAATATTATTAGTTCCTGTGGTAACTGATGCGGGTGACTTGTTAGCCTCCCGATTCTAGTACATGTGAACCAATGTGGACCTCTCAATTCTAGTGAAGTGTGAACTGATGTGGACCTCCTGAATCTAATGATGTGTTACCGCTTCATTCTAGTGTATTGTGAATCTTCCGAGTCTAGTATAGTGTAAATATCAACCAGTTCTGAAATAATATGGTTTGAATCTATGCCACAATAAAATGCATGTCATCACACAATATGACAGGGGGTGGGGGGAGGTGTTGGAGCTCAATCAGGGTTGCTACCAATTCCTTAATACAAAATTTCTGGAGTTTTACAGACTCTTTAAAGAGTAGTTTAAAGGAATGAGATTTCATTTATCATATAATTGACTATTGCGAGGCCAAGCCATGCTAGTGGTATTTAGAACATGATGGTTTGATCTTTATGGGGAAATTTACACTGTCATTTCAGAGAGGGGGTAGCAAACGTTCAAATAAATGGGCTTATTTCTTAAATTCGCTTTTCCTTCCATATAACAGCATAAGCCCTATTATTTAAAGCTGAAATATTCCAGTACTTTATTAGTTTTTTTGTGTGTAATTCCATGTGTTTTCCTGGTGCATTGCAGCCCTGTCAATATAGGTGAAGTCCCTAGTGCTAACAACCCCACTCAAACTGAACACCTCTTAAAACAAACTAAAAGGTATTTTGGGCAGTGCTGTACATAGTCAATATTACCAGGATATGCTCACTTTCCTAAGATCTTCACTTAGTTCTGGGGTGACGACAAGTCGTTGTCTCTTTGCTTTCACGGCCGGAGAGTCGGGAGAGATGCACAGGATACTGTCGCAAAGCCTCTTCAGGTTACGGACCCCGAACCCTTCAATCCTGAGTACATCGCTCAGGCTGAGATAGTCGCCATGTTCCTTGCGGTAGTTCTCTAAGTTCTTGACTTGCTTTTGGGTCAGTACCAATCTGCAGTCAAGATCAATACTTACTTTTATAAGATGTCTTGTAAGGGTACCTACTTCAAGCAACCTTTTTAAACAGTTAAATCAACACACAACTCGGCTTAACATCAAATTGCCTAGTAGCCCAATAATAGCAACGAGAGTAATGGGATGAAAACATGCATAAATAATACTCATTTGGGGAAAAACCATTCTCCAGTACACACTA
This sequence comes from Timema monikensis, assembly GCA_902151445.1. Lineage (NCBI taxonomy): Eukaryota > Metazoa > Arthropoda > Insecta > Phasmatodea > Timematidae > Timema > Timema monikensis. Next base: position 89,927 of record CABFVZ010000924.1, read on the forward strand.
CCAAAATTCAAACCCACACCTTCTTGTCGCCGACAAACCAAACAAGACGAGACTGGATGTCTATGTGTGGGTATCAAATGTTGTTTATTCAGTTAGTTTAAGAGCCAACACGGGACGACTGACAAACCTTCCAAGATCTTTAGCATCACTATTGTTCAGTTTTTGTAAAATCTCCTTCTGTTGTTGGCCCGTGTAGGGTGAATGATAGGGGACAGCTCGTGAGCTTGAGTTCCTTGAGCTGTCATAAACAAGCATCAATGCTTTTCTGCACATCTGTAAAATGAATAGCGCAGTGTCTTACTTCCTGTCCGGGTTATACACTTATGTACTAATTACGCAAATGGTTTTAAAGATGAGGAAGGGTTAATCCATAAGAAGTGTACTCAAATTTGCAGAGGGGGAGAGAGTAAAACCATTTTGATAAAATCTTCAGTACACCTGACCAAGATTCAAACCTCGATCTCCCTGTCATCGTCAATCTAGTCTGCTGTGAGAGTAGCGTCTCAGATTATGCAGCCAATGAAGTGAGAAGCAATAAATTAATAGTTATGTTATTTAATCAACTGATCAAGATTATTGGGAATTGTACGCACTGAGGGAGAGATTCTTTAATTTTTTCTTCTTCTGTCATATAATAAAAAATTATATATTTTTTAGCATCTAGATACACAACAACAAAAGCAAATTTCCAAGAATAACAAAATTAATATTGTAAAATCATTCCATTTAATTTAAAGAAAATAAAGAAAAGTCCTCTAATTCGAATTGTCTACAAAATACTAATGCAATGGTAATTTAGCCTAACCTTATTTTATTAATACACAATATTTAAAAGTACAAAATCCTTTTTTAAGTATGCAACAAGTTTAATTCTTGTAAGTAAATAAGTAGCGTTTTATTATTTTGATTAAAACACTTTGTACAACTTTTAATGCACAGGGGTCTTTGAACTGCGGCCCTCTGGCTCATGAAAAATATAAATTAATTTCAGGAGAAAAAATGATAAATAAAGATACATATTTTATATAATCAACTAATAAAATGTTATTTATGTATTTTATAAGCAATTTTGCTTTTTTACATGAAGAAAGGTAATTGGCCTATATTTTTAAAGAAATGTACTTTGAACCGGCAAATGACAACTATAGTACACAAAATATCTTGGAAGTATGTTTGAGGAGAAAGGTGGAAGTAAGAGAGGATTTAATAAGAAGAGGACAGCATGGATAGTTGTCCTACAGGTGTGTAAGAGACCTGCTATGGAGAAGAAAAGTCCCGACTAAGTGTAAGGAGTTACTGTAGGCTACTGTACAACATATGCAGCATACACATGGACAGGGAATCTAAGAGAGACTACGGAAGGGGAGGAGACCATGGAGACCATTTTGTGAGGAGCAGGAGCATGTTAGCTGTCACGAGGAGAAACAAGATTAGGAATGAGGTTATCTGGGAAAGAGTTGGAGTACATGAGATAGTAGAGGAAGCAAGACTGATATGGTATGGGTGTGTAATGAGGATGTTGGAGTACATGAGATAGTAGAGGAAGCAAGACTGATATGGTATGGGTGTGTAATGAGGATGGGAAAGAAGGATGACAATAAAGAAATGGGAGGAGCAGATAACAGAAAGTGTTCAAGTGAGAGGAGAAGAATGGAAGAAATTAAAGAAGGGAGAGTGGTTGAAGGATAGAGGAAGGTGGAGGCATTTTACTAAATTGACCCGATCACAGGCTGGAAACAGTTGATGATTATGATGATGATGATGATGGATACACAAGATAAATTGCACTACCTCCTGCTGTGAAACGTCCAAAAATAGGAAGGAAAAAAAGAAGAAGAAAAAAGAGCTTAAAGGTCTACTTCCAAAGAAATCCAAAATTTCACATGCTTGAGACAGACCTAAACCCTAGTATGAGTAGCTGTAAGAATGAGCCAATACGAATAGTTTAATATGTATTCAATCAAATATTGTCAGTACAGTGTTGTGGCCCGCGAGCCAACAGAAACAAAATCTTTTGGCCCTTAGACAAAAAATGTTGAAGACCCCTCCTGTTCTGATGAAACTACCTGAAGTAGACTAGAAAAGCTATCTCAATTGCATCAGAGATATTATGGTACACAATATATCTGTAATCAAAACTGTCCCAACCAAGTTTAACCTAACCTTTCATGTGTAAATATATAAAACTTTTGTTTTAAAAATATTTTATGAGAAGGCATTGAAGCGTAAATATAGCCTAGTAGAATAGGAATTTAGAGGACAATGCATAATTTTAATTAATTAATTAGTATTTTATGACCCAGAGAGCCAAGTGGCTCTATTATAGAAACGGTATACAATATATTTGGTTAGGCACGTTAATTATGAATCGATACAACAGGTAACTTACTTGGAATTCTAAAAAAAAAAAAAAAAAANAAAAATACTTAGGATTATTTATAATTAACCTGTTAAAGTTAACAAAATAGGGTTTTATAGCAAGTGATCAATTTTCAATAAAACATAAATATAAAAATAATGACTAGGTTACCTATTTAACAATAACTAATCAATTATTTGGAGCAGCAATATATTTTGACAATATGCACCAGGCAGATCAACAAGTAGGCCCCTACCTAGTAATTATAACATACAATAATACATAATTATATCAATTAGGTTACAAGTACACATAAACCTTCAAATTAAATATAAAAAAATTGGTCTTTTTAGTTTTATTTAAATTTAAGTTATTTTCTGGTTACATTTTTGGTTATGACCATGTTTGATCATTCATGTACAAATTTCAGGCATATTGCTTTATTTCATATTTGAACAATTTTATTTTTTGTATGGTTTTTAGATTTTCAGGTAGTGTTTTATAATATTTGATAATTGATGACTTTGTACAAATGCAACCATATTTGAGATATTTATTGCAATTCATGTGTAGATTCCCTGCTGTTCTTGTGTTGTGGCTATGGTAATTATTGTTGTGTGTAAAAATTGTATTATTGTGTACTAATTTCTAGTAAACTTTAAAAGCAAATATGACAGAAGATAGTTTTATACTAACAAATAAAGGCAAAATGTTACTAGATTTTAAAGTAGTATCATATTGAAAGTTGAATAATATTCTAAGAGCCCTTTTTTGCATTCTTCTAATTCATTTACAGTTTTCTTTCTACATCTTCCCCATATTATATCCATGTACTGAAAATAAGTACTGTATATACCATGACATAATATATACTGCTCAGTAGTTTTCTGGGAACACTGTAATAATAGAGTGATAATATTCCAATGACTGGAGTTATTCTCTTTTTTTATAATTATCAATTTATTCACTCCATGTCATATTATGGTCAATAATCAGCACTAAGTTTCTCACACTAGTTACTCTATTGATGATGGTATTGACTAATTTAATAGCATTTCTGGGAAGACGCTTATGGCTGGACTTGTGTATGATCATATAATTTGTTTTTGGCAAGTTAATAAATAGCTAATTTTTGGTAAACCATGATGATTAAGAGTATTTAAGTCATCTTGCATTTTAGTTAGTAATGAGTTTATAGTTTTTCCCGTATAAAATAAGTTTGTGTCATCAGCAAATAAGGTTATATTTCCATTTAAATTTAACTGTCCAATATCGTTTAATGAGAAATAATAGTGGACCCATAACTGAGCCTCGAGACATACTGTAGTCGTCAATAGGATTTTCTTTACTTTTTTATTATTTAGGCTAACAAACTGTTTTCTGTTCCTCAGGTAGCTATGAAATCATTTCAATGTTATACCAGGAATCCCTGCTTTTTCCAGTTTGTATAGTAAAGGGGGATTGAATACTGTATTGAAGGCCTTTTTTAGATCTATAAATAGACCTCTTGCAAGATTTTCCTTATCTAGAGTTTTCTTTAATCGTGTAACTATGTCAACTGACGCATTTAGTGTGCTAGCATTTGCTCTAAAGCCATATTGGTATTTGAAGAGTATGAGCACGAATTCAAGTACTCTACCATTCTCTTTTTAACTATTTTTTTCTAATATTTTAGACATGTTCGGCAAAATAGATATGGGTCTATAATTTCTCAGATCATCTTTACTTCCACTTTTAACAATAGGTACAACTTGTGATATTTTGAGCAAATCTGATACTATCCCAGTGCTTAAGATAACTTACATTGATAATTTGCACTATTGCATGGATAAGTGTATCCTTACACCGTTTGAGCAATGTGTTTATGATCCCATCAGGTGTAGAGTTATATTTGTTCTTAAGTCTCAAAATTATATTTTGCGCTTGAATTTCTGTGATTGAGCATAGGAAAAACAAATTTGAGGACATTAAGTGTAGCCGTTTTGATTGACATATTTGTGATACTTTCCGCGAATATTCTACCAATATATGTAAAGTAACTATTACATTAATTACAGATGGCATTAGGTGCCATCAGTGGTTTGTCATTAACAGATAACGATTTGCATTCTAGTTCAACAATTTTTGTTTTGTTTCTCACAACTTCACTCATTATTTTCCATGAATACCTGTTTGTAGTGTAAATAAGATCTGTGAGGATGTTCGTGAATATTGTGCAACACATTATTTTAAGAATACAAGACTTTAATGAAAGATAAACCTATTATGTTGTTGATGTACAAAAGGTTATGTTTTGTTTGTTTGGGATAGTTTATTATAATAATGATGATGATGATGAATGATATAATAATTAATAATAATTATAGCATATTACAATACTTTTGGTGCCATGCTGTAACATTCATTTGAATATCACGTTCTTGTTTGAGTTTTATTAAAAAAATTTAAACAATGTAGAATTTTTCACAGTATTCATATTTTTTTCATTAGAAATTTGCTTTAATTGTTGTGTTGAAGATGTTTAAAAATATAAAATTTATCATTCTATGATATAGGCAAAAATTAAAGAATCTCGCTCACAGTGTCCACTATTCCAAAATAATTGTTTGCTGCACTTATGCTAGTAAAAGATGGGGTTAAAACTAGTACCATTTCGACCTTCTAAACATGTAATAATATTCTTAGTACTTACGGTACATAAAAAAGATTTTCTCGAATCAAACGAATTCAATATAGTGTGCATCATTTGACATCTGCTGAATTATCTGCTAACCTTTCAAATATATCAAATATAACTACTTATAGTGGTCTTATAGCCAACAGCTGATTATCATGGACATATTAGATACTCTTGCAACCATCGATTGATTGTAGTATATCTACAAAATACAAATTTATCTAACTAAAGATTTAAAGAAGTGCAAAGCCTACACACTAAAACACAAAATTATGTGTTTTAATAGTTAGCTCTAAGGTCTACAGTTTTCTGGTGTCTCCAGCGCAAAATACGATGCGAGCGCAACCCCATTCTATTATCTATGAGAGCAGCATAGTTCACTAGGCTGATCCGCGCCGCATCCTTTGATATATATATATATATATAATAAAACTGGATGCATATCTGTGGCCGGAATTTTCGAGCCATCGTTTGCATAGCATTGTATAAGAGAGAGAGAAACTTTCAAGTATCTCGTTCTCTCATACACACATACAAAGCAATGTGGCATTTTGACATCGCTCGCTAATTTGATTGAATTTATGAGGTACATCAATGTATGAATAGTTAAATGAAATAAATGTGTTAATAAAAGGTTTGAGGAGCATTACAAAGTTCTAAGCTCTTGAGTTTTTTTCTCTAAATATGTTAATGTAGGTAGGCTAATATATCGTATGATTTTTGAAGAAAGCTCGTTTTGGAAAGCTTTATCTCATACCAGAATCCTACCATTTATTTGAATTTAGGTAGGATAAAACACCGTCAAAAAGGAAATTTATACTTTCTTTCTAGATTGCCGTTCATCCTGCCAAAATACTACCACATAGAATTCTGGTAAGAAATAAAGCATTCCAGAGCGGGATTTTTTTTATACCAAAATCAGGGTATAGTAAATATGATAATTTCTACAGGCCTATAAGCTGAATGATCGTGAAACATAAGAATTCTACACACAATATAACGTCCAAATAAATGTAATAAGAACTATAGGTAACTTGTTTCATTATAGTCAAACTTTCTGAAAGCGATATAAAAGATGTGAGCCAGCTTTGAAAAAATTATAATAAAATAATACTTTTCAAGCCTATAACCTAAATGATTGTTTGAACGTAAGGCAACTACACAAGGATTGTCATTCTAACCAATATAACCAAGTTTTAAGGCTGGTAGCTCATTTCATTATATTGATAAAACTTTCAATATATCGTAATATGGTTTCTGAAACCAATATACAAACTAATAGCAACTTTAAATATATTGTAGTCTTGGCAGAATGTAAACAACATGAATGATAGCTACATATTAAAATGTATTAAAGATTGTATTCGTATTTATACATTATTAACTGTAATACTGAAGCATATCCTGTTATGTAAATGTTTATTCGGCCAAGTGTCACATAATACCTAACTATTTTCAAATAATAAAACTTTAATTCATCAGAGACATATTTACGCACAATAAAGCAGGTGACCAATTTTAGCGTCACGCTTTGATCCTTTGCAAGGAGTGTGTTTATGTCCATCTAATATATTATAGAAATCACTGGCTGCATCGCATCAGTGGAGTTTTAGTTCACGAGCTGCGACAGTTACAAAACTGAGCTTGTTGTGACTGCATGTAAAAATGTATAGCTCTGATGAGGAGCTTGCTCTATTTCAACTATTGTTTGAAGACGAGAGAAAATAAAAAATAAAAGGAAGCATAAGCTATGGATGTATCATATAATAAGGTTTGAAGAGAAATATATTTGGATAATTTAATACTTTTTTTTAAAGATCATTTACTCGACGACAAAAAGTTTTTTAGTATTTTAGAATAACGTAGAATAAATATTTTGAATTACTTAAAATGTTGCGTGTGTTGCAAATAACTAGGTTACGTAAACCGATTAGACCAAAATAACAACTTGCTGTTTGTTTAAGGCTAGAAAGATAATGTTAAAAATATAGTTTTAAAATATAACAAAAGTTAAATACGATTGTGTGGACAATTTTTTTTATGTCTTGAATGTTAACTTGGGTTTGCTTTGGTGGAAATAAACAAAGAAGTTACAATTACAAGTATTATGTTTATTATTTATTATAATTGAACAAACATTAAAATGTTTGATAAAAAATTCAATTATTTTGATTAAAGGTTATTGATGTTATTCGGACCCAGTTAAAAGTTGAAAAATTCACTTAATGCATATTTATATTTAGAAGGAATTTCAACAGCCATTTATACAAAGTAATGTTGTCTGAGTTTAACACACATTAACTAAAGAAAAGTCTGTAATATGCTTATGAATATAATTTATCCGTGAAAATTGGTGTACATTGCAAGTCATATATTAATGATCTAATGTTTCAGGAAAATAACAAACCACACAATGGGAAGACGGAACCTTGACCATAAAATAAAGTCGATATTTTGTGTAGACATGCCCGAGCTGAAGGTGGTTTAAAGTACAAATAAAGTCAGGAGTACCCTTAACTGCCAAAAACCACGGTGAAGCTAATTTGTACCACAAATCTCGTGGTGCCATCTTTCCTTCTGCTGGCATGTGGTCTCCCACCATTTGACCCATATATCATGAATTCTGAGTTTTACTTTCGGCATAAAATCGCTGTACGGTAGCAGGATCTGCTAGTCAACAGAAAGTAAACTTACACTAGATTCCAATATATCAGCTCTATCATTACCCATGGTACCAGCATGACTAGGAATCCATTGATACACCAATGCGTAACCATTAGCCCGAAGAGAGGTTCTATCGTTGAGTATTTTAATTATTAATGGATGTGATGGAGGCCATGAAAAGACGCTTATAGACTCCAAGGCACTTCGGAAGTCGCATAGCACCACTACTGGCTGAGGACATAAAGATAATACATATTTCAACGCCTGCAGGGTAGCGAATATTTCCTGTAAATAATTACGCGTCGGAATGTAGTCTATATGTCTGACCGAAATTAATATTACTATCATAAAAAATCACACCCATTAGGGCTAGCTCACCTCCCTTTCTAGCACCATCTGTAAATATATATATGTTCCATATTTCCTTCATATACCTTATTGAATTTATCGTCTGCTCAATGGAAGATTAACACTTTTTACTCCTGATTCCGGAATAGATCCCACCACTGGCAGGTCCCAAAGTGAATCATGCCTCTAGTGACACACTGGACAGGATAAAGAATAGAAACAAATTTACTGATGCAGCTCATTGAACTCCAAAAATCTATCCAACAATTACAGCATTCTTCCTGTCATTAGGAAGGTTCGAAATCCCATTTATATGTTTATGGGGTATATATGGGATTTCGAACGTTCCTAATGACCGGAAGACCCATATACATGGGATTTCAAATGTTCCTGATGACTGTAAGAATGCTGTAATTGTTCCTATGTACAATGGCAAAGTTAGTAAGAGTGAATGTAAGACTTATAAGGCAATTATTAGTTTGTTGAGTAGGCTATTCCAGGCCAAGTTTTTGGAAGAGTTTTAATTGATAGGATGCGTGAAATAACTGGGAACAAGATTTGGAGTGTGCAATGTGGTTTCATCTCAGGTAGAGGTTGCATGAACCAGATATTTGATGATATTTACATCCCTTAAATTAAAATGCTCTAAGTAGCTTTGTTGCCAGGGCTTATGAAAAAGAGAGTGAAGGGGATCGGTAGGGGGTGGGTAAAAGGATAGAGGGAAAGGAACTGACACGCAACCCCCTCCAAACAAAAATAGTACTTACCATTAATCTCCACCAATATGGCAGCATGAGACGGTGTTATTGTATTTCTTGATGCTATCATCATATGGTCACTTACAGAGCTCCCAATCATATTGGACTCAGAGGGAAAAAGTTCAGAACACAGTGCCTCGATGTGAAACTTATCTGTGATCAGCACCTGATCGTAACTGAACTTGCCGTGGTAGGTTATGGTGACGCCTTGGGTTGATTCGCGGATCTGGTGTTGCACCGTTAGATTGCTGTATGACGTCTAGGATGCTGAGATCAACAAAGGGGATAGTTCTGGCACAGGTCACGAGCTGAATATCATAGATATGATATTCTATGTAAGAACCCACCAATTGTGTTCTGTAGAACGACCTGATGTCGTGTATACCCACTTTACCCATCTCACCAGGTATAGAAATAGACACAAGTTCCTTACCCTCATAATTTGGGCTTTGCTAAGAAAATGGAAGGTACACAACTTCAAATTGTTTAGTGAATCTTCCCTCTACTTTAACTGTAAGAATACTTTTCGTGCCCCAAATAAACAATGGCCATGGCCTAGTTTGCTGCTAGTAAACGTACACATGGGGGTACACCTCCCTCTCTTCAAGTAAGACCATCTACCGTTTCATGAAGATTGTAGCAAACGTTTTATTATTCTATTTGGGTCTCCTAGAGTTAAGTACTTAATGTTTCCCGCCATTTCTAAATACGCGTTGCTATTTGAAACCACTTGTTTCATTGTTCATAATCCTCTTTTTCTTTCAAGTAAATTGTCAAATGTTATTAGCTACAAGTCTTAGCAATGTTCTTCACGTCACTATTTCAATATTATGCCATTGCCAGCCCCACATACATCAACATTCAACACACAGTGCCTACGAGGACCCTATCGATATCTAAAACACCAGCATACAAACAATATGGCCTAATCATAAAAAATATTTAAATTTGGTTGTTGATTATATATCAATGTTCATGGACATCTAATGAAATAAACATCAAAAAGGTATTTTTTAAAGAATATATATTAAAAAAATTAATCTTTATTCAATAATTAGCTGAAATAAATATTTGTTTGTTAATTACATCCAGTTTAGAGTCATTTAAATATTACCATTTTAAGCATATGAATTATTTTATAACATACATTTAAACTAAATACATAAACCATTATTTAAAGCATAAAAACAGCTTATATTCATGATTAAAGTGATAACATATTATTTTTATCAATAATTTTGTCATTCTACCTAAGATAATAAATATCTCAAGATGAATACGTCAGAGGTGACGTCACAATAATAGTCTATTTGCAGTAAAGACCACACCATTCTTGCATACGCTATGACTTCCAGTTTTACTCATGGTTCTACTTAACTCGAGTGTTTGTGAATGTTTGTGTTGTTTGTTTATTATTTTTGGTAAGTTAAATTTATAATATATCAATATTTCACTAAACAACGATTATATAAATAAAATGCCTATATGTGTTTAGATCCATACTGTTTACTAGACAATGGTATTATATTTTTTAGGTTAAACATTTCAGCGAATTCTACTTTTCGACAATTTTTTGCTTTAAATGATTTGAACTCAATTCACACACTTATCATTTAAGTTTTTTTATTTTGCTGAAGTTTTGATTGGAGGCGTGAGTATTAAGTTCATTGAATATTAAGCAAATATAATATTTATTTTGAGTGGAATCCAACAAACTTAACGACGCATTCTTTCGATTATGATTTTGTATTACCCTAATGAATTTCCAAACAAACCGGGTGTCCAAACTTGGGTCACTGCTCTCGTCGAAACCAGGCGCAACTACCCGATCCTCATTTTTGTTCATGAATCTAATGCTAGCAAAACAAATCTATTTTTTTTTGCAGCGATATGTTTTTTTTATCAATCTTATGTATTTTGAATGGATGTATATGTACACGCATTTCCTCCACAATTGTGTTTATGCTATGAAATCGCGAATTAATTCGAAATCACCGACGTATAAGTAAACCGTTTACTATTGATTTTTCATATTTTTTCAAACTTTGATTGAATATAATTACTATATCATTGATTTAGAATAACCTTAGTTACAACTCAGCTCGTTATTTATCTTTTTGTCATTAGGTGAATTGAAACTTTATTCAAAACAACCACGGTTTGCTTTGGCGCGTTGTATCCATCTTAGTTTACCTCCAGTTAGCTGTTTTAGTCAGGATTGATCCTAACAATCCAATAGTTTAATTCGGACCACGAACATTGCTATTCTGGGATATTTTGCGGCATCCCAGTAGAAAATAGTCTTCTTGTATTTTGGAGCTGGTAGGATATTTAATTCATTTTTCTTAGAAATAGGCCTACACTACTTGAATAATATGGCAACTATTCAGTTTCTATCGTTCCGAGTCATAATAGTTCTTTCAAGCTAACACAAATTTACATGGACTGATCCAAGGTACACGAAATGAGGGCGAATCTTAAGAATTTGCTTGGGAAGAAGGTTATATACTAGAAATGCACCCAATCGAGCCTGAACCCCGATATCTCAGGTCAAATTTAGGTCTGCATAGACCCTAACGTTGACTTGAATTCTCGGTTAGCTTTAAAATACTTTAATTACGTTTGTGGTTAAAAGTGTCTCAATTTTTTTTTTTTTTTAATCTTTTCCTGTGTTGCGACTTGCGAAACTAGACGAGGTAAAAGTTTTGCAGTGTTCACTAGAATGATTTTATGCACGGGGCATTTGCCGCCCGTCAAAAGAACAAATGAGTGTGAGAGGATAAATTGTATTGATGCTGCCAATGCCTTTGTGTTTGAGCGTGGAAGATGGATCCGTGCGTCATCTATTTTGCATATCGTCACATTACGCTGAAAAGACGGAAAAGAAAATTAGATGTTCATATAATCAACTTTGTAAGATTTGAAGATGGGGCATTTCGAAATTTCTAAAAAAAGATACGACAAGGACACGTTAAAAAAACTATTTTTGAATGGTAAAACACATCACACACTTTTTATTGCTGGTTTTGTAGTTCTCCGATGATTCCCATTAATTGCTTTATTATTTTTGACCTTATCTATAAAACGATCAGTTCATTATCCAAATCATCCATTTTCTTTTTATATAAATGAGAAAAAATTTCAATTGACTCGATAATCCCATTTGTAACCCTCCACGCAACTGGACCAATATTGTACACTAGGCAGCGCCCCGCAGCGGTTGGCCGCACTGATGTCAAGACAAGCGCCGCGTTTGCATAAATGGACTCATAAGATGTCATATATTTACAATATTTTGCGCAACTTTTCTAATGCGCTACTCTTGCATTAGACTAGATTGCCGATGACGGGGAGTTCAAGGTTTAAATCTCGGTTGGGTGTACCGGTACTGAGGTTTCCCTCAAAATGGTTTTCCACACTCACTCCGCGCATATGCGGGTACACTTCATCTAAATATAACCTTTCTAATACTTAAAACCATAAGCTTAATTAGTACATAAGTGTATAATCCGAACGGGTAGTAAGACGCGGAGCTAAAAGAAAGTACCTCTTCGTTTACCTTTCTTGGTCCCACTATGGCGCAGCTTATAAGAGGGCCCCATCTAGTATATCAGTTCAAAGACTACACACAGCTCCTGACTTGTGTCCTAGGCTAATTTTGGACTGGACCTTTATATGTAATATAGTTATTTTATCATACTTAATAAATACGCAACACAAAACAAGATACAATAAAATGTTTTAAAATGTGTTATTATTTGCAACAAAGAAGAATGTTAATTTTCTGTTGTGGTAGTAACATTTATATATTATACAATATATACTACCGGTGATATTATTAGGAATATAATAATAATTTCACACGAAAACCTACTTTTTAAATCATTTACACATTGCCGTCTACGTAAACCCAGACCGTTTGCAACACGTAGAGTGCAGCACCCTCGCTTTTTTGCACGAAAAGTATGCGGGTTCAGTATTGGCATCATAAGGTATTTGGTAATGTCTTTGTTTCGTCACGGACGACTGATAGTATTTCATAAAGAAAGTATTGTAATCGTGGACATTTTTACAGTTTACGGTTTGTATGTGGACACACTAAAAAAAACAAATTCTGTTCTGAGGATACAGCATAAAAGGTTTGGTAGATTCAATTCATATTCTATATTTTAATGTTTATGCTCATAACCTTGAGAAAAAATAGGTGATTTTGAGTCTAGCTTTAAAATTAAGGTTACTTTAATAGTGGCTCTTCCTAAGTTTATGATTTGCTTAAAAATCTGAGGAGTGTTTCTCACATGATAAATTACACTATGTACTTGTTTTTCAGAGAAAAAAAACGTAATCAAGAAAAGTTTATTAATAACTCATTTTTGAAAATTCTGTTTTAAAATACGCGTGACTGTCGTTCCATTATACCTGTTCTCTATGGGTGCGAAACATGGCCTCCTACCTTAAATGATGAAAATAAATTTAGGGTGTCCGAAAACAAGGTGCTTAGGAAAATATTTGGTCCAAAAATGGATTAAGATAGTGGGGAGTGGAGGAGGCTACATAATGATGAGCTTAATACCTTGTACTCATCACCAGACATTGTTAAAGTAGTAAAATCTCACAGTTACAGGTCATGCAGCGCGAATGGGTGTATATAGAACCGTGTACAAGGTATTGACTGGCAGGCAAACCCAATGGGAATAGACCACTGGGAAGACGCAGATGGGAGGATTACATTTGGATAAACCTGAGAGAGGTGTAATGAGATAGACTGGATATAATTAGCTCAAGATAGGGATAGGTGGCGTATTTTTGTGAGTGTGGTAATGAACTTTCGAGTTCCTAATGCCATAGAGTAAGTGTCATGCCACTAATTATGCTTAGGGCTTTTCAAAATTCTGTTGAATCTCATAACCACCTTTCTCATTTTCCCTGTCTTCGTTGGTCTAATTGATTTCCTGCATTCATTGCTACGAAGAAGCAGATGAGGGGAGTTTTATTTTTTAGGGAAAAAATAAAGGGGGGGGGGNGGGGGGGGGGGCAGTTAGAGAAAAATAAACTTTTATGGTCCGTTTACCAGCAAATGTTTGAAATCTTAATAGCCCTGGAAGTGGTTTGGAGTTTGAAGCAAGTCCATATTTCAGCTTCATATTATAGAATATCAGAGAGTATTGAAATATAAACTGGGTGGTAAATCTATTTTGTGGAGGGGATGTCTCTTACACAGAAATCTAGACTGTTTTTTTGTTCCTTAGATGCAACAAGAATTTGCGAGGTTTTCAGGCACACACCAGCATCAGATGCTCACAGATCTTACAATATGTAACCACGATAGTGCTGCTGAACGGCGAACGAAGTCATTGCTATCACCTTAACATACATTTTCCATGAACGCTATTCTTAATTTATACCTATTCAGACCATTTCGATTTTGCAACGCAAAATGACCTATTAGATGAAAAAAAAGAGCTTTTGGCTCTATCAGCCTAAAAAAAGGTCCCACTTTTATGATAGTTGAAAATGGATAGTTCTTTACTTTAGGTAGGTACTAGTAATGATTTTTAATATTCATGACTAACTTTTTTATGTAAGTTTTTCAAATTTTTATAACTACACTCGATCGGTAGTTGGTTTTTCAGTTTTGTTTTTTCAAAAGGGTATTGGTATAACTTTTTAAAAGTAATTTAAATATACATATTATATTATTTTAATTGTTAGCTAAAACATGATTCAACCATAAAAATGTTGCTTGGTCGCCATATTGGTTGGTTTCAAGGTCGTTGCTCCCGGCAAAGTTTGATATTTTACGCCAATGATCGCTTAGTTGTGCCTGGCGCGGAGTGATACATCAAATGATATAAGGGAATCAACTACATTATTTTTACTTGCATTTCAATAATTGATTTGCTTGAAAAGATGAATATGCCAAACTAAATGTATTTTTAGATTATTTCGACCTTTTAGAAAAGTGTTCAATAGTATTAATTTAAAAATTTTAAGTTAAGCCAAACACAAACATTTGGTAATCTTGAAAATAGATTCTGAAGCTTTTCGTCTTCTTAATTTTATTTTGTGTGAGTTTGTCTTATCTCTGAAACTGTAATCTATAAATTTGTTTTTCAACCGTTTGTTCTATTAATGTAATATATTGTTCATTCTTGTTGACAGATTTTGGTTCACTTACAACCAGGGTTGATGTTTTGCACCATTTTTCTTTTCGTAGTGGTTTTGCACATTTTTCCAGAGCAGACATTATTTGATTTAATATCGTTCGGGTGTTGACTCTGACTTTAGCGATACGTTTGATTTATTTTATTTATCTTTTGACATCAAGTCTTTGAAATTTATTTGAATTATAAAGTTGAAACTTATTTGAATTATAATGTGTAGTAGGGCCTATACCAGTTATATGAGTAAATCTACCAATTTATCATTCAATTTTTAATAGATTGTAACAATGAACAACGGAAAAGGTTTGGAATCGATTATAGCACTATTACGACACGTTTACTAATGAACCAATAAAAAGTTGGGGATAAGTTAATTTCCTTCAAGGGATATACATACTCTGCGAAGATAAATGGGCGAGACGATATCCTTGGAAATACTAGACGAATGATTTACCATTATGACACTCGTAACATTTTTCAAGTTTTGATTTCCTTTGTAATGACCGTAGGTCCTGTGTTTACATTACCAATGTAATAATAACCCGTTACCATAATTCGGCGTCCTATTTCCAATAGTTTGCCGCGCAAACCAATCTAACCATAGGCTTAAGCAGCAGACAACGAGCTCATATTTCAAGGCCATTGTTATAGTGTTCTGATTTATGATATTAAAAGCGTGTCACAAAATACCCAACCCCTAGATTTACCATGCAGTTAATTTAATATAAAAAGGCATTTCCAAGAAAGTGTATAAGTTTCTTTACTTAAAAAGAAACAACGCAATTTGTAACGACTATGCTCTACAAACAGTTTAGAGATTTTTTATCCACCTCAAGATGGGTCGTGTCCTATATTACAAGAACTTCAACATTCCCTTGATCACTGAATGCGGATGCTAAAATGGCTTGGGTGTTAACTATTCCTAGAGCAGTATCAGAATTAATTGATTCCTTGCGTGAATGCAGCATTCTCGCGTCAAGTTCCAATACTTGGTTATATTTTACACCGATTTTGAAGGCGAGTATTTCGAATCAATATCAATCACAAGTCTTGTCTAGTACTTATAAAAGCATCCTTCGCCAATGGTTGGTTGAGATATCACCGCGTAATCTTCAAACTTGTAGAACAAGTTTCGAGGACAGAGGCTTAGTACTATTCTGATGACAGTTATTGTATACAAAGCACCAGGGTTGTCAAGTCAGTACGCCAAGCTTTAGACTCCTTCATAATGGCTAAAGTATATTAATTAGTAAAAACAAATTAACTGCTGTAAAATGCTCCAATTTAGATTACTTCATGAGAAGCTTCTTTAGCATTGTAAATTTGTCAATTTCTGCGACTTCATTTTGAAACCAAGGGTGTCCAAAGTTTGCCGTTCAAAAACGTTAATCGAGTGTTCAACTTAAAATTGATCTGGCTTTAATCCTTGTTTGAACGGGACTAAAACACTAAAATAAAAAGCTGTTTTACATTATACTTTTACCCAAAATTATATGAATACACTTATTTATATATTAATTACAAATTTGTACAGATTGCAAAGATGTGTTTGATAAATGGTTGAAAAGGGCAGAAGGGATACTTGATTTATATTGCAAAAATACAAGCGGCTACTCATCACAGATGTGAAATTTGGTTAGAAGTAGGACTAGTGTAATATATTTCCCCTAGAAACGGTCAGGTACAGATCGACTAAAATAAACGACATAATTAAAAATAACTTTAAACTAGGACTACTTAATTTTACCTAAGTTTAATTACCACGAGTCTACTCAACTTAACGATTATATCTAAGCTAACTCAACTCTACCTAGATGTTTCTAGAAAATAATTGCTAGCTGGTTACCATTGGTAGTTTCTTGCCTTAGAGCAATCATGTCAAACTTGCAGCCCGGTCCATGATTCTGGTGACCTGGTGGTCTAGAGGTAAGGTGTCGGACTTCTGTGCTGGAGTCCGGGGTTCAATCTTCGGTCCCGTCACAGATTTATCTGATTACCAAACCCTTCCTTCACCTATAACAAGACGTGTATTAATCACAACTTGTGAATGTGGGGAATGCCAGGCCTCCACCGTGGTTCGGATCCCACATTAAGCTGTAGGTCCTCCATTTCATCTCACAATCACCCTACCATTACACATTAGCGTAACCCGAACAGGTAGTAAGACGCAGTGCTAATAATAATAATAATAATAATAATAATAATGATGATGATGACGATAATAATGATGATGACGATAATAATGATGATTCTATGTGGCCCGTGGATCTTTTGATTACCAACACACAATGAATCCCTGTTTTTATTTTTATTAAGTCATAGAATTTAAACATTTGGGATTGTGGCATAGTTTGACCATGCAGGTTGATGTACTCGATTTGTACATTATTATTTTATTTTTTTCAAACATTTTGTTTTCTCACATTAAAACGGAAAAAAAAAAAAAAATGTTTCGGCCTACAGACACACATATTTACAACAATTTATTAGAAGTGATATAGTTTTACACAAGATTTAAAAAGCGACATTCTCCTCAGTGCTGCGAATAAAATACTTTATTTTTTATGTAAGAGCCCTGCTCTTTTGTAGAAATTAGGTACTAAGTTGAAATTATTTTTACTTAAAAGCATGGAAATATTGAATTATTTTTTCAATACAGCCCCCTCAGAATTTTTAATTTTCATTGTAGCCCTTTTGATCAAACGAGAGTTTGACCAGCCCTAGATCGTAAAATGTGATAAAAGGTCTAACAAAAATCAGTTGTCATGACGATATTCTCATTAATACCAGAAAGTGGCATTTCATTTGGTACCAAATTTACCTTTGCAAAGAAACGTAAAAAAAAGTTGGGGTAGAAATAATCTTTTCACTTAATTTACTCAAGATTAAGA
Source organism: Timema monikensis (assembly GCA_902151445.1). Taxonomy (NCBI): domain Eukaryota; kingdom Metazoa; phylum Arthropoda; class Insecta; order Phasmatodea; family Timematidae; genus Timema; species Timema monikensis. The sequence goes on from CABFVZ010000924.1 coordinate 107,788, forward strand.
TTTTCTGGCACTGTAAGACGTAGGCCTATTTGTTGTAAACGGAACAAAACTTTCTCTCGGCTAAAACCAGAGCAAGGAAGACTCGTATGGATGAATATTCGATTCCATAGACTCCATTAGACTAATTTTTTTTTCGGTAGGGGATGTTTCAAAGATAGTTAGTGTAGATTAAGGACCGTATACGCTGTCATGTTTAGCTTGCGTCAATAGTCATGTCACTCCAACTTTCGTGGAAGTAGTAAAGGTTTACACACAATTTGGAATATTGTGCAAGAATTTACTTGCGGCGCTGTTGAGTTCACATATTCACACTACTGTTCTAAGCAAAGCACTGCGCCTCTTCTCTGCAAGTTGTGACTAGCACATCAAGCCAGGCTTACACTTGCAAGTACAACTAGCGGACATTTAGCTACGGGCGACAAACTATTAGAGAACTAGATTATTCGTGCAAGCAGAACATACGTAATGTAAATCTTTAATTTGCATGCAAGTAGAGGTTTACACTCATTATGACACGCCAGTAATATACGGCAGTGTAAACCCCACTATAGTTAATGTTTTCTTCTCACAAAATGGAAGTATAGGAAATGGCATCGGACGTTACTGGGCATGCGCAAAGTAACTAAGCAGCGAATGCTCAACATGTCAGATTGACTGCTCGCTTTGCTGTCTAGTAAAAGCCAGTGGCAAGGTCTGTTTGGAAGAACCACGTTATCGTTTGCGGGAAATACGGGAAAGCAGAGGTGGGAAGTAAGCATCTGATACCAGCAACAAAGTAAGTAAAAGTTGTTTTTGTCATCGTGCCCTCTGTTGCCATATCTCCCATTTGTTTTATAGAGAGGTACAGTTGGCACGCCTTCACGAGGAGAGGGCTATACTAATGCACAAGTCGCGCTGTTGCCAGGTCTACATTGGACTCTCAGCAACACGAGAACTTTATTTGGTATGAAACGTGTTTTTTTAAGGTCTTGTATTGTTGCTTGTGTGTTGGTTCTTTCCCATAAATATATATATATATATTTGAAATGCGAATGGCATACACTCCCCTCCCCCTACACAGCACAACCGCTAACATAGCTAACGTTTAATTGGTACAAAATAAAATGGAACAGCCTATACTCTCTTTCGAAGAAGCATGCCCTTCAAATGACCCTTAGCCACTTCAGTTAAAAGGGTATGCGTTGCCATAATTATCTTGTGTTTTTTAAGTTGAACATGACTACGCTAACGATTTAAATGATAGAGGCAACACTACATTCATATCGAGCCACGGGTTTTCTCTCTCTATTGGACGACTCCTCAAAATAAATACCGTAAGCTTTGTGGCTGGGGGACACTCTGCCCAATCTTCCTAGAACTTGTGAAAATTGAGCCGAAGACCGAGTAACTCGTCAATAGCTACCGACAAATAATATTATTATGTCAAGTAAAGGATTGCTTTCTTCTCTCGCTAGGGGCTTGTTGACTGATCTTGCTGGTTCTGGTTCAAACAGTAGTCATCAAGTTAGCTTATATTGATTTGTTGTTTGAGTGGGTTAAATTTGGATAATTTGACCTTCGAGTAGGTTAGGTTGAGATTTCTTTCAGAACGTTGGTTAAGTGTGGTCGGTCATGTTGTGTGCTAAGCCGACTCGCCGTATACAAAATAGGCCCTACTTGCAAATATCGATCACAAAACGGCGGCATGAAGTGAAACACAACGTTACAGACAATACCCCTACAAATATCAGCGACATCAGCCATTTGGAAGAACCTAGGTATGTATGCCTTGGTATTATGAGCTATGTGAACAATTCATAAGTAGGTCATCACTTTTACCAAACTAGGCCTACTTGTTTCGACGAATCTTGAGGGTACCGACAAGTGGTTGTTTCTTTAATTCCTATTAATTGAAACATGCAATTTTAACATTTCTATTTGTATAAATAATAGAGGACAATACTTCCTTTGTAACCACTGATTCTGGTTCGTTTAGAAGTATATGCTGTTTTTTTTAAGGCCAAACATAACTTCTCGTCACTATCCTAACATTCGGATATCTCTGGTTGCACTGATGAAACGAATATAGCAACAATATCCTAATTACCTAAAATAACACAGTTAAAGTTTGGTCAAAATTTAACTAGTTCTCTTGAATTGTTTTGAAAACTGCTCTCAATCTTCTCATTATAATGTGGTATATTCCAACCAATTGCTTATTGTAGCATGTCAATATTCGTGTACGGTCCCTCATAGGATGAGTCTTATAGCATAGCCGTCATTTTTGATAATTATTAATACCTATAACATGTAATCAAATTAATCAGCAACAAAAAAGTATTTTCTAAATGTTCCTTCCTATGAAAATTGGACTGTGCATTATATTAAAAAAAACCTCACTAGTTCTCTTTAAGTGCCAAATATAAGTCCAGACAGTATTTTAGACACTTTAATCCAAAACTTCTCTATCTCTTGGCTATGTAACAGTAGATTATTGTACGGTATGCATTGGCGAGAACAATTAGTTTTTGATTAACTCTTTTGATTGACTTTTTAATTATATTACTGAATACACAGTTTTTTGTTAAAACATTTTGAATAGCCTGTGCAATCATTAATTCGTATATTTGCATACACTTCCACTTTTGAAACTGATCCTAAGATCTTTGGTTTAGACTCCGACATATTTTGTTTCTGTTTACACCTAAGATTGTGGTATTGAGTCAAATAAATACAGACCTGTAATGTGCCCACTGTACACACTTGACACCTCTTTAATAAACAACTGTTCTTGCTAGCATGACGTCGAATGGCTACTGGATGTGACGTGTCATTATGTAAATTTGCTTCCTTTTTATTGTTAATTCATTCCGTTTATACTTTAAACCAAAATGCTTTTCCGATTGATATATTTTTGTTTTGAAACTTAAAGGGAATATATGAAAAGTAGTGAATATAAAGTATAAGTAACTTAGGTTCAAAATAGTTCTACAAACAATGCAATCTGGTAATTGTTGAAGTATTGCTTGATTGCCTGCATGATACCTCACCTACCCTTGTAGTGATGCCCCAGGTGGTCCCATGGTTTTTCCTGGTGACGTCATCGTTTGGACCTGTTCATCACTGCCCATTTTGCCCCATTTTACCCAATCAAAAATGTTCCATTCCTGACGAGTCAGAATACATTTGGGGAAATATGACACATACTTGGCGCCGGGTTGGCGGTAAGACACGTCGAGACAGGAATAGGTGACAGGTGATGATGTCATCTATTTTGGTGAATGACTCAACAGTGGAACTGTACAACAATGCCATCTTAGGTTTATTGAAGTGCTCCTGTCAGACAACTCCATTGATGTAGTCTTGGGGTCCCATTTATCACAAATTAACTACAAACTATGCACATTGCGTTTAACCTGGTGGGTAGCATGATTACCTAGCTTATAAAATAGATCCATAGTAAATACATCTAGAAAAGACTCGCAAGACTGATACCTTTCATTTAAATAAAATAATAAAAAACTTCCTTCCATTATTAAGTTTCTTTATTCTTATTTTTACATTGTTAACTGCCTTTTAAGGATCCAAGGTAGTAAAATAAGTGATAGCACATAGCCTTTTATATACACTTACCTTGTCGAAACGTGAGACTGCGTTTACCTATCCGCACGGCAATGCCGATAATTCCGGCAGACGGACTGCTGTGCGTGCGGATGACGTCATCTGAAATGTTGAGTAGTACACGCACTCCCCACCATTCGCATTTGGAATTTCCAGCTTAGTTATCACTATTTAGTTTAGAAGAAGTGCAGTACAATGTACTGTTGGTGACAGTTCTAAGTTATTTAGTTCTCTGAACCAGTTAATTTATCTCAATAGTTTGCGAACTATACTTCTTGTAGTTCAGTTTATTCGTTCATGACCTATAGAAATACAGCCTGTAATTCATTCGTTCGCGAACCGACCTAGAGCTTTCAGTTTAGTCCTCCACCAGTTCGTGAACCGACCTAGAGCTTTCAGTTTAGTCCTCCACCAGTTCGCGAACATGACCTAGAGCTTTCAGTTTAGTCCTCCACCAGTTCGCGAACTGACCTAGAGCTGTCAGTTTAGTCCTCCACCAGTTCGCGAACTACCACGTGTGAGTGAGTTCTTATTTCTCCCTCACATCACTAGTTACATAGTAAAGGGCCGCTGTTTGGGGAACTTTATTTAAGTAGGCTCACGAATAAAATCTAAAACTTGTTATTTTTCTCAAAATAACTATGGTAAGCTTAAAAAGACTTAAAAAATATTTTGGGTCAGAAAAATAATAGTTAAAAGTAAAATTAGATTAGTTACGACAAGGCAGCTGTTAGATTTATGATAGGTTTGTGGGATGCAGCTATTAGTCTACACATCAACGACCACCCGCGCCACTGATGTCACCATAAATATTTGGACACACTGAGGGCTAGATGTTAGGAACCACCTTCTTCGGAAATCCGAATGCTCTGGGTGCAGTACACCAAATAAATCCGATTCGTGTGGTCCGTCCGATGTGGGCTAGCGACCTTTCAGCGATACGATTTTGGTTGGAAGAACAGTAGAGAAAATGCAAACATTGATTACATTTTACTATATTATTTGTGTTATTCTATAGATATTGATGATGTCCATCAAAAGTGACAGTTGCAGACATGACTTGATGATTGAATATATTAAAATGGTTTTAGTAAGCAACATCTACTGTTCTTCCTTCCTACCAAAATCATACTACGTATGTACGTGTGTTGTAGCTGCAGCAAGCATTTCGGTGGTAAAAATAGTAATGTGTATGGAATCAGATAATTTCACCTCCCTGACCCTTTGGGCTGCCCTAATATAATGCCAAGTACTCAAGTAATCTAAGCGACGACTGTCCTCACAGCGTGTGACCAAAAAACATTGGCAGGAAGCTCCAGAAATGTCTTTAAGTTTATAGTTTGCGAAAATTTACGTCTCTGCGTGAATTTACCACGTTCGTTTGACCATTTGGTCGCTGCTCAAATCTCCAATGACGTTCTAGCGAATGGGGAATTCGTTCCAACTATTGATCCCCTTTCATTTTTATATTATTTGAAGTGTTTCCTTGACTTGGAATATACACAAGGTCGTTATGCCAAGATGGACGTAATTTCTTAACAAAACTTAAGTTCAAGTTAGTTTATTTTTCTTCAATAATAGTTTGTACGAAATAACAAGTCAATTGAAGAAAAAAAAACCCATACCACAATAAGGACACCTTAAACAATGCCACCATAGTAATTTTTGGTAATTATTATTGGCATACTCGCACATAAATCGAGTATATATCGATTTGTAATGGATGCGCTTCGCAACTAGCGATCCCAAACGGCCAAAGCTGTAACTTTCAAAGCTGACAATTGAATTCCTCTTAATTTTCAATGGTTTGTTATCTCCTCTGAAATAACCAAACCTTTTGTTAAAACGTTTTAATTACTGTTTTGAGAAACATCTGATGTAAAACAACCTAAACACGTTTTTTTGTTTGAGAGTAATCTAACACATCACTGGATTGTACACGTTTTGACAGACATTTTTTCATTTCGAGCTATATGTTTTATATTTAATATTATAAAGCAATCAACACCATCAATTGCTTGATTAAATATCAGAAAGCCTAAATACCAATTTAAATTTATTACACAAAGCAAGCTCAAGGTCATAGGATTTTGCTTTAGTTTCATGTTTCGACGCCAGTGTCGCTGGCGTACGGACCATCACAATAATGTAATTCGCACGTTATAGCACACGATTTGTAGGTTAGCTTGTATGGACGGTTCGACAAATAGCGTGGAGCTTTGCTTCCGAGAAAGCAAGGATTTTTCCCTCACAGTGTGCGTCTTGTCTAGGTTCCGTAGACAAGTTTGGACTTGATAAGGTAACACTTATATATATACACCCTCTTAATTTTATTTTGGATTCATATTTTGTATTGGAATTGAATAAAATTGTGAAAATAACCCATCTATATTATTAATCTTTATAATATATTATGTTCATAGGTATGATTTGTATTATTTTACTTAGGTATGCCAGCCAATACTTGAGTTTCTCTAGTTACCTTGATAAGTAGTTTGGTACCCCAAAGCACTTTAAGAGTTGTGAATATTCAGTGTTATCCACATTAATTTGGTGTTTTTTCGAATATAACTTCCAATGAAAAGTCGTACGTTGATATACTTATGAATCTACGATCCAACTTTTACTAGCATTAACTTTATAATTATTATGGACTAATAATTATCTTGGTTTATGTTTGTTATTAGGAGTTAGCTAATTTTAGATGGAGCGAGGAGATTTTAATATCATTACGACGAGGCAACATGATACTTTCCATACTTTTTCTAAGCATGTGTTCTATTTCGTGTTTTTCTATTATCGTTACCATTTTCTCTCTCGTTGAATAACAATCTTCTGCTACATCGCCGGTTGTACCCTGCATGGCAACTGAGCCATTGTTGAGTATCCAAGGTAGCCAGAAAAACAATGTTTGGTTGTCTAGTTAAAATGAGAATAGATGTTGAAAACTGCGTAGTAAAGTTTAAGCAACGTTGCCAAATGTAAAATAATGGTTTGGTATACGGTACTGTACCATATTTACAAAGCATCTAAGCAGAGACCTTTGCCATGGCTACCTTCATTAAACCAACAATGAGATATTGTTAAAATTGAAGATGTACTTAAATGGTTGGGTCCTTGGTACCCTTTTAACTTCCCGCATGCTACTGCGCATTCCCCTTTCTGCCCGACTCACTCATTCCAGGCGCGACTACTCGCAAAGCTCAAAGCTAAGCTAAACTACAGCACTGTTGTCACGTTCGTGCAACACTGTAGTGTATGCTATTTTGTCGTTTCAAGATAAGTTGGTTTGGTTTTCTTTTGAAACTTTATTTCGATAAGATTTTGCTGGTATTCGAGAAAAGGGCTTGTCGTAAGTTGCATTTTGTCAATATTATTGTTTTGTATAAGATTTGATTTGAATCTGATATATTATTGTGAGCGGAAAGTTGAACTGTTTGGGTGCTTATAACCAACGAGTAGGAACAATGAGTTTTGAGGTTACTTTTTTGTTTGTACGGTGTTATTAGTAAGTAATAAAAACACATACATTTAAATACCTACGGTCATAATACATTGCTAAGCTATATTATTTACATTACAGTGATTTCTAACTATTCTATAGCGATTTGGACACCCTGTGTTAAATTATTGGAAATGGGGATTTCTGAAATGGACTGAAAGCAGAATACATGTGTGTGGATGTGGTTTCATATTCGAACGCTTAGGCCGCATTGAGATGGTCAATGGTCGCGATCTCATGCCTAGGCTATGCCGCGCTAGTCGCTAGCAGAGGTCACGTGGGTGATACCTCGACAAAATGGTGGCTGGCTGATCGATTATATTGTTCTAGGTATAAGGATGTCACTAGTATAATAATTTATAACGCTTTGTTCTTCACTATGTAACTTTTGGTTAAACCATTTAAAGGTTTTATTTTTCAGGATTATGTTTGAGGACTATATTTTGATTAATAATACAACTTTGTTTTAAAAAATGTTCCTTGAATTGTGTTTGTTGTTTACTGGAATTGTGTAGCATATTAACACGCTTTCTGGTCAGCTATATTTGAGTTCAATATGTCCTCCTCTCCCACCCCCTTCAATATTTGCATTGGGCCTATGTTAGGTGGATCAGTGGGGGGGGGGNGGGGGGGGGGGGGGGGGGAGGAGGGTCGGGTCGGCTCATGTTTGCCGTGGAGCTAAGTTTCGACAACTAGGGGTAGAACTGAGTAACCCTATCCTAATTTGAACATAATTGTTTGTATTAAAATGTTCTCAGAACAAAAATACGTCTTCTATTAAAGTAATTAGGAGAACAATGGTCTATTTTAGAAATCTTCAAGGACAGGGTATATGTCTGCGCTTTCTTGATACCTATGGATCTGCAGATATTTTCAAAGATGTTGATGACGCATCATTTTCTTGTCCCATCTTTGTCGCGACCTGACCTACTTGTTTTCAGGCGTGTGAACTAGTTTGTCTAGCGATATCGTATCAAAGAAGATAAATACACGGTTGTTGCCCGAGAGTTTGGTGTAGAATGCAACATCTCATCACGTCCAATCAAACCATTAGCAGTGGCGGGAGTGCGAACGAAATGTTCCCAGGGGATGTTTGTTGAAACTTAACACTTATTATCTTCTCTTGCTCGGCCTGACGGATAAACTCAACCACCAATAAAATTTAACACTCAACTTTATATTTAAGCCTTGTTCTTCCAAAACATACTCGCCCATTTGTACTTGTTCTTTCATTATTTACACTTGCGCCCATTTGTCCTTGTTTTTCCAAAACATACACTTGCCCATTTATTCTTGTTCTTTCATTATTTACATTTGCTCATCTATCCTTTTTCTTTCATTACTTTCACTCGTCCATTTGCTTTCATTCTTTCACTACTTGTACATTTGTCCTCATTCTTCCATTACTCACACTTGCTCATTTGTCCTCATTATTCCCATATGAACACTTGCCTATTTGTTATTGTTCTTTCAAAACGGACAATTGCCTATTTGTTATTCTTTCAAAACGGACAATTGCCCATTTGTCATTGTTCTTTCCAAATGAATAATTGCCCATTTGACAATGTTTTTCCAAAATGAACACTTATTTTTAATTTTTCTACCAAAACTGATTCTTGTCCATTTTTAAATTTTTATTCCGAAACGGACACTTGTTCATTTAAATTTTTTATTCCTAAACGGGCACTTGCCCATTTCTTCATTTTATTCTTAAACGGACATTTGCCTATTTTTCCATTTATCTTCCAAAACGGACACTTGCCCATTTTTTACTTTTTGTTCCAAAATGGACACTTGCCCATTTCCCCCTTTTTGTTCCAAAATGGACATTTGCCCATTTCCCCCTTTTTGTTCCAAAACGGACATTTGCCCATTTCCCCCTTTTGTTCCAAAACGGACATTTACCCATTTCCCCCTTTTGTTCCAAAACGGACATTTACCCATTTTCCCCTTTTTGTACCAAAACGGACACTTGCCCATTTTCCCCTTTTTGTTCCAAAACGGACACTTGCCCATTTCCCTCCCTTTCTTCCAAAACGGACACTTGCCCATTTCCCCCTTTTTGTTCCAAAACGGACACTTGCCCATTTCCCTCCCTTTCTTCCAAAACGGACACTTGCCCATTNCCATTGTGTTCCAAAACGGACACTTGCCCATTTTTTTTTGCTTTTTGTTCCAAAACGAACACTTGCCCATTTTCCCTCATTTTCTTTCAAAACGGACACTTGCCCATTTCCTCTTTCTTTCAAAATGGACGCTCGCCCATTTCCCCTCTTTCTTTCAAAATGGACGCTTTCCTAATTTCCCTTTTAATTCCAAAATGGACGCTTGTCCAATTTCCCTTTTACTTTCAAAATGAACACTTGCCCATTTCCTCCTTTTCTCCTTTTTATTCCAAAATGGATACATACCCATATTTTCTTTTTTCTTCCAAAACGAACAATTGCCCATTTTTTTCTGTTTCTTCCAAAACGGACTCTTGTCAATTTTCCCCTTTTTCTTCCAAAACGGACATTCGCCTATTTTTATATTTTTTTCCAAAACTGACACTTGCTAATTGGTCCTTGTTATTCCAAAATAAACACTTCTAAACCAGATACTTGTTGGCCTATTTATCCTTATTCTTTCAAAACAGACATTTGCCCATTTGTTATTTTCTTCCAAAACGGACACGTGCTCATTTATCCTTGTCTTCCAAAACGGACACGTGCTCATTTATCCTTGTCTTCCAAAACGGATACGTGCTCATTTATCCTTGTACTTTCAAAACGGACACGTGCTCATTTATCCTTATCTTCCAAAACTGACACTTGCTCATTTATCCTTGTCTTCCAAAACGGATACGTGCTCATTTATCCTTGTTTGTCCAAAACGGACACGTGCTCATTTATCCTTGTTTGTCCAAAACGGACACTTGTTTATTTGTTCTTGTTCTTCCAAAACTGGCACTTGTTTATTTGTTCTTATTCTTTCGAAACGGACACGTGCTCATTTATTCTTGTTCTTCCAAAACGGTCACTTGTTTATTTGTTCTTGTTCTTCCAAAACGGACACTTGTTTATTTGTTCTTGTTCTTCCAAAACAACTTGTTTATTTGTTCTTGTTCTTCCGAAATGGACACTTGTTTATTTGTTCTTGTTCTTCCGAAATGGACACCTGTTTATTTGTTCTTGTTCTTCCAAAACGGTCACTTGTTTATTTGTTCTTGTTCTTCCAAAACGGTCACTTGTTTATTTGTTCTTGTTCTTCCGAAATGGACACTTGTTTATTTGTTCTTGTTCTTCCAAAACGGTCACTTGTTTATTTGTTCTTGTTCTTCCAAAACGGACACTTGTTTATTTGTTCTTGTTCTTCCAAAACGGACACTTGTTTATTTGTTCTTGTTCTTCCGAAATGGACACTTGTTTATTTGTTCTTGTTCTTCCGAAATGGACACCTGTTTATTTGTTCTTTTTCTTCCGAAACGAACACTTGTTTATTTGTTCTTTTTCTTCCGAAACGTACACTTGTTTATTTGTTCTTGTTCTTCCGAAACGGGCACTTGTTTTTGGTTTTCTTTTTGATCTTACTCTTCAAAACGAACACATCCATTTTCCATTAATGTTATAAAAAACACAATTTGACCTAATTTTTCCAACATACACACATGCATTTTTCCCATTATTCCAATCATACACTCGCCCACTTGCCATCATACTTCCAAAACGGACTCGTGATAATTTACTACCATTCTTTTATTTAGAATGGAGTCTTGCCCATTTGTTCCTATTCTTCCAAAACGGACTCTTGTCCATCCGTCCCTATTCTTCCAAAACGGACTCTTGTCCATCCGTCCCTATTCTTCCAAAACGGACTCTTGTCCATCCGTCCCTATTCTTCTAAAACAGACTCTTGTCTGTCTTCATTTCTACAAAAACAAACACCTGTTCATTGTATTTTATGTGTAAATGTAGCTATAATGATTTAATTTAGTCATAAAGAACGTATTTTTTATTATCAGTTCTAATAAAAGAGGGCTAGGAAGGAGAATCTACTCCTACCGACTCGTCCGATGCTCGTAATCTTGTCTCCTATAATAGTGTCAATCTGTTTTTCCTATGTTTTAGGTGCTCTCGACCCGGTTTATCAGCATGTGAGCTGTTGACCAGAGCGGTAGGATGAAAGTGATAACCTGCTGCAGGTCCGTCACGTCTTCATTGGATCGCCCCGTGCAGGCGTCTGTCGACGAGAAGGACATGTCGTCTCCCCTGGGCAAGGCGGTGGTCAGGGAACTCCCCTGGGATGTCAAGGCACCGCCGATCAACAACGATCTCAGCAATGGACTCCTTTACGATGACATATCCGATGACGAAGAGATGTTTCTGCGATTTTCGGGTGGGGAGGACGATGACGAGGAGACAAGGGTCGCCGTCGACGGTAAAGGAGCTCCTAGATCGGATATTGGCCCCGCGAGGGACGTGAAGGTGTGCGTTGATGGACAGGACGATGCTAAGAGGACAGTGTGTTCGGATAACGATATTAAGGGACACACGAGTGTGGAAAGGAACATGTTGTGCGACGATAGTAGGAGTGATGATGTGAAGGTTTCTTCAAGGAGTGATGATTCTAACACCCACATCCCGGACAAGAATGCAGGACTCGAAACGATGGTCGCGAAAACATTCGGTAAGTCAATAAATCCTTCAAGGGGGAGATATTGCAATCGAAACCTTTACAGTACATAAGTTGGAATGAACATAACACTTTTTCCATGATCTCATGTAGTCTTTTGCGCGCGCGCGCTCGCACGCACACACACACACACACACACACACACACACACACACACACACACACACACACACGATGTTGGTAGGAAGCCCATTCTGTAAGACCTCATTTCTAACCAGAATCCTATTGTATACTAGTATTTTGTTGTCTTTCAAAACAGACTTATTACCTAAATCAGGCTATAGTTTAAAAGTTGAAATTTTCCACTTGAAAAGTTTAAAAATCCTCAAATTTTGGTTGATCTTTAAGAGCTGAACATTTGGATAAACAAAAAGTAACTGTGATAGGAGCGTACATGGATCTTTATGAATCAAGTGATGTAATTTAATAGGAGAGTCACAACACAAATTGTATTGTCATTTGTATTTTCCTCATTCTCTGTTCTCCTACCTGACAGCTACATACAAGAGATTTATAAACCCATTTGGTTACCAGCGTTTGGAAGTTTCTGCTTGGCTGTTCTAACAACTTAACTCTCCTCACTCCACAGCATAATTATACAGACACAACCTGGAACAAAAACAAGTTATTGATAACAATAATCAAGGTTTCCAGCGACATGAAAAAGTTAGAATTATTTTTATCAAATTAAAAGTTTCTCACAATCATTTTAAATTATACTGGTGTAAGGTGATATTTTAGAGTCTCATTATGATCTCACTGAAATATAATTTAGATCACACTACAGTACCTTCTAGCCCACTGGTTTAGGCAGAACTCCTTTAACCGTTCCATACATAAATACATCCATACTTCATGAATGTAAATTTGTCTAAAAATATTATTACATCAAGCTGCAAACTTACTAAAATAGTGTGTCCAATATACTTAAATATTTATATAGATAGTGGCTGGAAAAACACTTTGGCTCTGGAAAACCTGGACACCTTTAGGGAATTTTCAAAACACAGTTTGACTGGACATCCTGATTGTGAGGTTATAATTATGTATATCCAGACACTGGGATTGGTTCTTGAAAAACAACCATTCATGATCTTTGCATTTGTCAGATCTATCATGTATCATTCATGCATGAATAGCTTATTTGACGAGTAAATTACTGTGAACATTATTAATATCAAAATATTCTGTATTTATGATAATATAGTAAGTGGACCTATCTTAAGATCTAGGATAATTTCTAGCAGAAATGCCAAACACTATTGGGGGGGAGGGTCCATATAGTTGAATTTTCAAGAATATAGGTCTATGTTTTATAGTTCAATAAGACTACTTGGTTGAGTTTTGCGTAGGGGAGGGGGGGAGGGGGTTATATTAAAAATATATTCTTGAAACAAATGTTCTACTTCATTTTGGGGCTTGGGGAGGACCATAGTTAGGTGCAGGGGGATAAAGTAATTCTGTGTGGGTGTGAGGAGGGGTGAAAATATTAGTGTCTACAATGTATCGTTTATTAGCTGTCATCTGTTGAATCTTCCCCTTCTAGTATCTGAAGCAGGGTAGCCTCTATATAGAATACATCACTACAGAGGGTTTCAGGAAGATTGGTGACATTTCTCAAGAAGTTGTATTTTGGTAGGAAGTACCTGTACGTTCTGAAAGGCCCTTTATCCTAGCCAAAACCCACTGTACAGTACGGTTCTGAGACGAAACAAGGCCTTCCAGAACGAGCTGTCCATCAAAATTAGCGGCTTGGCTATGTGCATCTGTGTAATTACTTCACCAGCAGTCACAACCAGGACCAGCTAAACATTTCTGATTTATTTCTGTGCTGTTAAAGATTTTCTGGGTTTTATTTGTTTTTAGTCGTCATTGACATTCATAGAAAGTTTTCGTAGCGTTTGTGAACATATTTCACAAATATTTGGAGAACTAGGGATAGTCCCATTCACTTAAAATTTCTGTATTTAAAAGGACCGATAGTGCTCACAAACTCTCATAATAAATCGTTTGCCGTCGAGTAAACCGGCCACTTCCATACCGCGAATCCCCCCATTTTAATAATGCAGACTCTCTCAGCGTATTTATATACTCGTACTTACGTGAAAGGAGATTGGAAAAAATACTAGTTTACGGGGGGG
>CABFVZ010000924.1:129003-144025 GCA_902151445.1 Timema monikensis
GGGGAGTCATTGTCATAACTAGAGCTCAGGTCATGTGACTCACTTGCCGCTAGCGAGTAACACCTTAGTCGCCCGGTGTGACAGTAAAATCACACTAGCATCAGATGTTATTTAACACCAGTAGCAGCTGGTGAAGTAGCACAGTGTGACACAGCCTTAAAGGCTCTCTTGGTTATCTTTGAATGTTTCTGTGAATTTGTTGTGAGCTTGTCAGATCACTAATAATTAAAGATTGGTCAGAGGGAAATTTCTTTTACTGCAAGTTACTTGTTTTGAGGAATATTTTTAATAATAATAATTTTTAGGGCATACTTGTTAATTTTTAGATCATTTAATGGGATTTTAAAGGGCATATTTGCATTCATAGCTCACGATTTTTAAGGTCATAAACATCCAAGCTTTAAGCATGATTCACATGTTCGCTGAAACAAGAGAGCAGAATTTTCCCTGAGAGGCACAGCAAGTCACTCTCTATGCAAGTTGACCCATGATGCATTGCAATGCGAACTAAAGAACAACTGATTATCAACATATTTTATTTTAGATCATTCTCCTGATATTAATATTTTCAAATTTTAATGGTGTGTCATGGCACATACATTCTATTATCGGGTTCCTTCAAATCTCCTCACAAAAGCCAATGAAATTGTCCACTTGTTTCTGGCTGTACAGTGCCATATGTGCATGCATTCTGATTTGAGATGATTGGTTTTAAGATTTGATAGGTTCTCCCTTGCCAGAGCGGACAAAGTAGATATGATTTAGCAGAGCAGCTTGCTTAGAGCTCCTCACATGAGCACGTTTCTATTCTGCGCTTGTTTTTCAGCGAACGTGTGAATCCACAGTTTGTCATAACTGACCTGGTCTCTTACTAACACTTGGTTTCGGGGGGGGTGGTCTTCTTAACTACTTATTTTTAGCACTATGTCTTACTACCCATTCGGCTTGTACGCCTATGTAGGCCTACTAATTACACTGATGGGTTAAGGATGAGGAAGGTAGAATTTAGAAGAAGTGCACCCACATTTATGTGGAGAGAGAGTGGGAAACCATTTAGGAAAAATCACCCTCAGTACACCTGACCAAGATGACATCACGCTGACCAAGATGACATCACGTTTTACCAATCACCGGCAGTCTAGTCTATTGTGAGAGTAGGGCCTTAGACCACGTGGGCACCAAAGTGGGTTCTTCTTGACAAAATCTGGAACTAATACATCTGTTTTGGCAAGAGCTTTGCATCATAACAAACATAGGCCTAATGTTAATTTATTTCAAAGAATGGCATTTCTTGCTGTAAACATTTTCTTGTATCAACATTTTTAAATAATTTGAAATATATCCTACAACACCTATTTAAAAGGTTTTAGCAATACAAACTTGGTGAGTGTTTCACAGTTTAATATGTTATTGAGAGAGTTGTTTGATTTCTTGATCAAATGTTTAATTTTCGATTTCAACTTAACCTCTTCTAATGTGTGTTAGTTAAATTTTACATCTGAGGTGCAAGTCTACTTGTGTGTCGCAATCTTGTTTCATCAGTTGTTGTTGTTTTTAGAGGAAAACCTGAGTCGCAAACGATGTTCACCTACAACGAAGGTAGTCTCAGACCCCAAGAGACTCAAACTGGAAGATGAGGACTTGTGTCGAGTGGAGAATCACCCTGAAGTAGAAGAAAGGGAACATGTGCATGAAGTTGAATTAGGGATACCTCTACCTAAAAGAAGAAAAACAACTGAAGATAACTTTATTATGGTTTTCAAAGAGGAAACTTGTCCAGACTCACAAGTGCAGGAAGAGACTGCCTGTAAAAATAATGCACCAACACCTTTTGCACGGGATATAGAAACCTTGAGTGGAACTGGGCTGGACAAGTGCTTTGCACTTGATGGGGAGAAACAAAGTTCTTTGGTTGACGATGAACAAGTGGTCACATTGGGTATGTTTCTTGTAGACAAGGAACAAAGTGTGACTGCTTTAGACAACGAAAAATATATGACTACATTGGACAAAGGGGAAAGTTTATTTGAAGAAAGCAACCGGCCTAGCTTACCAGTAGTGGATGAATGGGAGGGTATATCATTTGTGGACAAAGAAGACATTTTGCCTGCTTTGGACAAGAACGAATGTATAACAGGCAGTGAAGAAGGCTTGTCTACTGTGAGTTATAAAAAATGCTTGCCTCTTGTAAACAAGAAAGAAAGTTTGCTAATTTTAAATGAGGTAGAGGGTTTGCCACTTGGGGGAGACACAGAAGAAAGTTTGCCTGTTGCAGACAAAGAAGAAAGTTTACTGGTTTTACATAAGGAAGAAAGTTACCCTGTTGTAAACAAGAAAGGAAGTTTGCCTTTTGTGATGAACAAGAAAGAAAGGCTCGTTTTAAACCAGGAAGAAAATTTGTTTGCTGTGGACAAAGAAGTAAGTTTGGCTGTTGTGGACAAAGAAGAAAGTTTGCCCATTGCGGACAACGAAGAAAGTTTGCCTGTTTTAAACAAGGAAGAAAGTTTGTCTGTTGGGAACAAGGAAGAAAGTTTGCCCGTTGTGAACAAGGAAGAAAGTTTGTCCGTTGTGAACAAGGAAGAAAGTTTGCCCGTTGTGAACAAGGAAGAAAGTTTGCCCGTTGTGAACAAGGAAGAAAGTTTACCTGTTGTGAACAAGGAAGAAAGTTTGCCCGTTTTGAACAAGGAAGGAATTTTACCCATTGTGAATAAAGAAGAAAGTTTGCTAGTCTTAGACCAGGTAAAAAGTTTGCCCATTGTGAACAAGGAAGAAAGTTTGCCTGTTGTGAACAAGGAAGAAAGTTTGCCTGTTGTGAACAAGGAAGAAAGTTTGCCCGTTATTCACAAGGAAGAAAGTTTGCCCGTTGTGAACAAGGAAGAAAGTTTGCTAGTCTTAGACCAAGTAAAAAGTTTACCCATTGTGAACAAGGAAGAAAGCTTGCTAGTCTTAGACCAGGTAAAAAGTTTGCCCATTGTGAACAAGGAAGAAAGTTTGCCTGTTGTGAACAAGGAAGAAAGTTTGCTAGTCTTAGACCAGGTAAAAAGTTTGCCTGTTGTGGACAAGGAAGAAAGTTTGCCCGTTGTGAACAAGGAAGAAAGTTTGCTAGTCTTAGACCAGGTAAAAAGTTTGCCTGTTGTGGACAAGGAAGAAAGTTTGCCTGTTGTGAACAAGGAAGAAAGTTTGCCCGTTGTGAACAAGGAAGAAAGTTTGCTAGTCTTAGATCAGGTAAAAAGTTTGCCTGTTGTGAACAAGGAAGAAAGTTTGCTAGTTTTAGACCAGGTAAAAAGTTTGCCTGTTGTGAACAAGGAAGAAAGTTTGCCCGTTGTGCACAAGGAAGAAAGTTTGCTAGTCTTAGACCAGGTAAAAAGTTTGCTTTTTGGAGGCAAGGAAGAAATTTTGCATGTTGTAGAGGAGGGAGAAAGTCGTTCTTTTGGGAACAAGGAAGAAAATTTGCCAGCTATAGGAAAAGAAGAAAATTTGCTTGCATCTAGAGAACAAAGTTTGCCAGTTCTAAACAAGGGAGAAAGTTGGCCTACCATCGAAAAAAGTTTTCTGGTTGCTGATAAAAAAGAAAGTTTGCTTGTCGTGGGTAAGGAAGAAAGTTTGCTCGTCAGTAATGATTATCATTCACAGCCAACATCTAAAGAAAATTTGTCTTCTGGTGGTGTAGGAGAAATGTTACCAGTTTGTAATGAAGATATTTTACTTGCGACATACAAAGAAGATAATTCAAATGGTGCTGTTAATGAAGTATTAGATACAACCATGAGAGTTAAAGAAGACATTTTGTCTATTCTCAAACAGGATAAACTACCATCAACAGATAAACATGAATGTTTGCCTTCTGTTGAGGAAGACATTCTACTTTCAGCAAGTAATGAAGCAAATATCTGTGATGCTGTTGTTGATGCAAGTATACCTGCTGTTATCAAAGAGGGAACTATTTTTGATGTTGACAAGGATCAAACTATATCTGCTGTCGATAAAGATAGTTTACTTGTTGTTGATAATGCAAGTTTACCTGCTATTGACAAAGGAGGAAGTATACCCGCTATTGATAAAGAAAGTTTACCTGCTGTTGATAAAGCAAGTATACCCGCTATTGATAAAGAAAGTTTACCAGCTGTTGATAAATCAAGTATACCTGCTGTTGGTAAAGAAAGTTTACCTGCTGTTTATAAAGAAAGTCCACCTGCTGTTGATAAAGAAAGTCCACCCACTGTTGATAAAGAAAGTTTACCAGCTGTTGATAAATCAAGTATATCTGATGTTGATAAAGAAAGTTTACCCACTGTTGATAAAGAAAGTCTACCCACTGTTGATAAAGAAAGTTTACTTGGCGCTGATAAAGAAAGTCTACTCGGTACCGATAAAGAAAGTTTACTCGGTGCCCATAAAGAAAGTTTACCCGCTATTGATAAAGAAAGTTTACTTTGCGCTGATAAAGAAAGTTTACTCGGTACCGATAAAGAAAGTTTACTCGGTGCCCATAAAGAAAGTTTACTCGGCACCGATAAAGAAAGTCTACTCGGCACCAATAAAGAAAGTCTACTCGGTACCGATAAAGCACGTTTACTTGGCGCCGATAAAGAAAGTTTACCGGCATTAAGTCAAGTTGAAGCTGGTGACAATAGCACTCTCACTGCAAGTGAAGTGAACGAAGACAGTCTACATGCCATTTTGCGTGATGAAGACAGTTTGCTTGCCTCAGATGAAGAAGACACTATCACTACAAGGAATACATTTGCATTGAAAGTGAAAGGCAGTATTTTTGGTAAAATTAAAGAAAGTGAGGTGAAACCCACTAGGGGGGAGTTTTCATCTGACGAAGATAGCTTTGGAGGCTTCCCAGAAGAACTGTTACTTTCTGCCGATGACTTATCAGACAAGGATGAAAGCACCTCATTTTCAGCCGATAAGAATGAAAGCATGTCACTGCCGGCTAATAAAATAGAAAGCCCAGTGTCAGCAGACAAAGGAAAGATCAACCCTGCTCTGAAAGGAAAGGAAGAAAACTTACTGGGAGATGCAGATGACACTTTGTCAGCAACAGAAGGGAAGAATGAAACAGGCTTATCAAGTGATGACTGTAGTTCCAAGTCAACAGAGCGACCTCTGGATGGTGACAAGAGACCCGCCACCAAGGGCCCTTCGAAGGGGAAAGACTCGGGTTTATTGGGTAAGCGTCGACTGGAGAGTCTCAGACCTGAGATAATCAAGGTTAAGAAGGTCAGGATCAGCCCAGAGGTGGAGAAGCAACTCAAGAATCAGGCGGAAAAGGATGCGCTGCGCAAGAAAGAACCTGCACACTCACTTCCTGCCAAGACTCCTATCACAAACCTGGATTTTGCCATCGAACGTGTTGTGTCCAAAGCGGCAGTAGCGGCGCCCGGTATCTCCGATGAGGAGCGCTCGATCATAATGAGCTACATGAAGGCTTTCCACAAGGTCACCATGAGCAAGATGACCAGAGATGTGAGTGGCTTAAGAACAAAATTTGTGAACTTAATTTGACACTGCTTAATATTAGTTCCCTACATCCTACGACACAACCCCTGCATGAACTAAATGTCAAACTTATCTAGTCTCCTTTGAAGCTAATAGGTTAGTATCAGTTTCCCACGCTCTCCACACAAATGTAGGTACATTTCCTTTAAATTCCACCTTAATCATCCTATAATTAAATGTGTAAAGTCCAGACAAGAAGTAAATAAAAATAGAACCTATGCATTTGATATATTTACTCTTTTAAAATTATTTTCTTTTTCATAATGCATACTTTTATTTATTCTTTATATTTTATGTATTTATTTTAACGTTTTATTCTTCTGGCGCATTCAGACATGGAAAACAGTGAAAAGTCTGGGAAAACGGGAAAATGTCAAGGAATTGATCAAAAACAATGTAAAGTCAGGCACTTTTCTTTTCAGCACCACCTGTTTGGGTTATACACCTATGTTATAATTACTATAATGTGTTAGTGATGAGGAAGGTTGAATTATTTAAAGGAAGTATGCCCACATTTGTGTGGAGGGAAAGTGAAAAACCATTATCAGTAAACCAGATCAAGATCTAACCTGTCATCAATAGCTCTAGTCTAGTGTGAGATTGAAGCCTTAGACTGTGCAGCCAGTCCTGACGAGTGTCAGGAAATTTAAATACCTTTAACTAATTTTGAACCTAAACATTTTAGAAAAATGAAAGATTTGGTTCCTTGATGGAAACAAAATACATTACCTAGATGTAATTATTAACATTAGAGGGCTGTACAGGGTTTGTCTTAAAGCACATTTATATGTGAATATAAATAATAGGGAAAAAATTAAATACTGAAAAAATAACTTATAAAAGTGTTGATATTTATTGTTTTTGAAAATATTATGGGGTCAATGTATTAAAGAGAAAAATTGCCATTCCCTAAGAAAAACTGTAAAAAGGTGAAGTCGCTGTCTGGAAAAGTTGGGAGTTTTGTAACCACTGTGTCGGATAAAATTGTGGAGTGTTGTCGTGTTAATAACAGAGGGGTTGTTTTGGCAGGACCTAGAGGAAATGGTGATGCAGAAGATGTGCGAGTTGATAGCACACCGCTCTGAGCTCGGACAGAACCGACAGAAGATTCAGTCGCTTGAGCTGCTTAACGACCAGCTGCGTAGGAAGTCACTTCAGTTACAGAAACAAGTAAGTTCAGGTTGAAACTGGGAATATTGCTCCACGAAAAGTGAGAGAGGGATATGCAAGTGCATGTTTAGACTGAAGTTGATTACAGAACCACACTGTAAACATGTTCCTTTTCCCTAGGTCATCTTTGGTTTCTACTATTGTAGCTTTGTTCAGAGTTTTGCATGTAAAACCTTTTATTGATGGCAACTATGTGAAGGAGGTCTTTACTAAAGCTGTTGTAAACTATTTTCTGAATAAGAAATAAAAAATCATAACTACAGATGATACTCATGAATTGACAGGTATTAATAAGGGGTTTCTTTCACTGTGTCAAACAGATTGTCATTTTTGGGATTTTAGTGTAAAATCTACGCTCAAGCTCCTTGTGGAAAATTCCTATGTGCGGAGAATGTCATAGAGGTTGTTTTAAGAATTGATAACCGCACAAGGGAATACAAGATAATTTAGAACTAGACTATCATTTCTGAAAGCAGTTTCTTAAATCAATGTTTGTTGGATAGCAATTCATATAAGACATCTAAGATATTTTGAATAAGTTACAGGAAAGGTGGTTAGAAATATGTAAAAGGAACAAACAGTAGAGGTAGAAAGAATATAATGAGAAGAGGACAGGAAGGAGAGTTATTCTACAGTTGTGCTATATATAAGGCATTCACGAGCTAAGTTTACCTGGATGACAGCTCGAAATGTTACTAGAAGTAATCCCTAATATATCACTACGCCAACAGCTGACATCTATCACTTTGGATCACTGTAATGAAAACAGATGGTAATATATTAATGTGATAGTTAACCACAGTAATTTAAGCCAATATTATTTATATATTCTTTGAGGTCGGACACAAAGTTTATTTATAGTTTTATTCCCCTTTAAAAAATATTAACACCACTTCCACAAAAACTTCTAACGAACATAGCTTTAAAATGGCACCTGACAAATCTAAACCATATGATTGAACATAACGGTAAACAAGTTTTTCACAATGATGCAGACACGCAGTTGATGAACATATTTTATTCAGTTAAATATTTCAAAATACGATAAAATAATTATAAAATCATTTATTGTATGTAAAAAAATGACAACAATTTTCTCTTTTCCAAGTAAATACGATGCCTGTATTAAAAGATATTGATGTGTGCACTATATTACACCAAATAAGTAACGTTCCAAAACGAAACATAAGTACTTTTAATTATGTTTAAAATATTGTTTCGAGTTGGATAAAAAGAAATGATTTAAAAAAATGAAATAGTATGAGAAAACTTAAGTTTACGTTATTTTAAATGTAATATATTACAGGTAATTAAAGATCTTTACATTTATAACAAAACTGTGATCTTTTACAAGTGTTGGCAACCCAAAACCTAAACATATGATTTTTCGAACTGTCATCCAGGTAAAAACCTATCGTGAACGGAAAATAGAAGAGAAGTGTTATACAGGGTGTACTTTGTACCTATTGTCACATATGTAGCAGAAACATGGACATTTACTGTAAGAGAGACTAGGAAAGTGGAGGCCATGGACATGTTTTTATTCACCTTTCATATACCTTCCCCCAAATATAAAACAATTGCCTCCTAAAGCGAAAAGAGGTTTTCCTTATAGAAATAAGACTATCTAAAAGAACTGAATATGAGCTACTACCCAGAAATGGAAGATCCAGGATGGTTAGTATATTTTGCGGTATTTCTTAATAGCGTTGAATGGACTAAACCTGGAACTGGAGACATATTAAATATTATGTATTCAATTTAACCATTTTCAGGAAAATTGACATTTTCGAAAACCACTTTTTATAAAGAACTTAAACAAGTTATTTCCTTCAAAAAGCTGGTTAACACCTTTGATTGTCAGTATTCAAAAGTATTATTATGTTTCATAATAATTCTATAGTTGTTATGCATCTTTATAATATTTATAAGAAAAGTGGTGGTTTAGTTTGAAAATATATATTCTATTTATTTTATATTTTCTTTCTAGGAAGGAGGGAAAATAAGTACTGAGGAAAGAATGAATTTAAGGAATTTAATATAAGAAGTATATGGATTAAATATATCAAAATTAGTTTGGAGAGTCAATGAGTGATTATGTAATCTTTGTTAGGTTCATAAGTCGATTAAGGCTCAAAAATATTTCTTACCCCTGCATGGCTCTTATGACCACAATACAAAACAAATTTGCGACCGTTAGCAAAGAAACGCTAGACTTTGCGTCAAAAGTTATTATGGCTGACCACTTTGCGAGCGCAAATATTTTCCTAGAAGAGTGATGCTAAGCTGCACAGACATTTTACTTGTCCTTTGGTTTGCGTTACAAGGTTATTTTTGCTAGGTTTTTTTTAAAAATTTATTAGATGTTTTGTGTTACCTGATTTAAACATACTATCTCATTAGCCCAATATAATATCAAAACGTCATATGTTTTTCACATAATCTAACTTTAAACAGGCCTATATCCTAATCAGGCCAGGAGTGGGGATATTATTCACCATACACACTGATAATTGGGATATTCCAATATTAAGATCAATTGTTTGTAGGGTGACCTGGTGGTCTAGAGGTAAGGTGTCAGACTTCTGTGCTGGCGGCCGGGGTTCAATCCTCGGTCCCGGCACAGATTTATCTACCACCGTGGTTCGGATTCCACGTTAAACTGTAGGTCCTTCATTTCATCTCACAATCACCCTACCATTACATATTAGCGTAAGTGCATACAACCCAAACGGGTAGTAATAGATAATATACATTAAGTTGTCGATAATATTCAGTGTACACACTATTTTGGGAGTTCTTCAATGCTTTCATCAACTTTAAATAACTAGTTTTATATTTTAAGATCTTCACACAACATATTACACTTGTTCCAATGTCAACACAAATAATTATATGAAGAATAATGCATTGTGTTGTAACGCATACATATTACAAAAAACATTGTTTCTTTATTGGCCAACATCTCATATTAATTCATTTCCCCGTGTAACATAACTATTTGAATGCATATTTAATATTATTTTTTGACTAAAATATGTTGTGTGTATTGAATAATGTAGGCAGTACTTTTTCATTTCAAACTGTAGGCAAACAAAATTATGCAAGAGATTTATTAAATTAAGCTAGGTTAAATCTTGCAAATAATGTGACTTGTGATCAGCTGTTTGGGAAAATAAAACATTTGAATAATGTTCAATCATGAATACCAGCATTCTTGAAATAAATAACCTAATTTATACCCTCTTAACATCTTAAAAGGTAATATTCTTTGGGAAAGTGTTGCCAACTGTTGACACAAATTGATTTTATTTTGTGCATTGACGCTAGAAGCAAAGTCAAAGCTAAAACTAGTGGACGATACGAAGTGTAGTGGTCCTAATAACCCAAATGCTATCTTTTCCTTGAAAGTGAAGCTAACTAGCGGTAGAAACTAACTTTGCGTCGAATGGTCATAATAGTCCCGCTGGTCTAAAATGTCCCTTGCAATAGACTGGACTGCTGATGACAGGGCTCAAACTCTAGTTGCGTGTATCAAAGTTTTTTCCTCTCCCTAAATGGTTTTCTGCTCTCTATTCACACAAATGCAGATACACTTCCTCTAAATTCAACCCTTATCATCCCTAACACCTTAATGTGATTAGTTCACATGAGTGTAACCTATACAGGTAGTGAGTCATGTAGACAACAAAAAAATCTAAAGAATTAATGAGAATACCATGGATCCAAAAAATCACACTGATGTGGGAAATTCTCTAAGATTCTGATTAAAGCTTTGGGATTTGTGGGTAAATTGAAGATTCACATGATGATGATGATTTGAGGAAAAGCAGATTTAACCCAAACGTTTCTAAGAAATTTGATAGAATGAGGGTCACTAGTCTGATGTAGAGAGGGTAGTTAAGTCATACTCTGGTTGTGTTTGTTCTCAAGGCAAAGGACCTTCACACGGTAACCCAGCGCCTTGTCAATGAGCTCAGGACCAGGAAAGACGGCAAGATGACCCCCGTGCGGTTGACTCGCTCTGTCGGTCTGCAAGTCCAGGTGCAGACCCAACCTATGCCAGTGAGTATATTGTGCATTCCTCCTTGTAAGACGGAGCATTCTCTGTAAGGTATTTTCGGATTATGATGTATTATGTTCACCTTAACGCCATTTGTTAAAAGTTGGTGAATTGGTCTCTAACACTACCAGCCTTTAGTCAAAACACCACAAACCAGTGCTGCTGCCATTGTGCAAGGTAAGAAGTACAAGGGCTGATGTGACCATGTGACCACTGAAGTGGGTCTTGGAAGAGGCTGGATAGCTGACGATAGGGAGATTGAATCCCTGTTGGTTGTACCAAGGGTAGTTTTCCTTAATGGTTTACCACTCTACCTCCATGCAAATGTGGGTATATTTTCTCTAAATTATAAACTTTCTATTTACTACAACATTAGCATAAATGTATACAACACACATTGGTGATGAGACATTGGTATCAACCTAAATCCCGAATCCAAGATGACCCCCTGTTTTTCAGTGGTTCTGGATAGATTTTTTGTAAGTGGTATTTATTTTTTCATGAATGAAGAAAATAATAATTATGGTAAACTTATTTTGTAATACTAACAAATTGGTTTTTTTTATTAACAAAACATCTATGTTGACTTAAAATCTAATTAGGGTTGCAGAATTGATAAGGAATTAATTTTTTTGTCGCAAATATTGCTTTTGCATAAGAAGGTTAAATTTGAAAAGTTTAATAAAAACAATGAGAAGTTAATTTTTACTATGACAAAAAATAATCATTAGGGGAAATCCGAGTCTTATCTTACTCCCCCTGAATACAAACATTGGACTCTACAATTAACATGACACTTTCACAATGATATACAAAAAAATAAAATTGTATAAAGTAAAGAGATATAGTAAGAAATCAAAGGATAAATATACAACAAACTGTTGCTTTTAAAAAGAAAAGATAAACACATTTCACATGTTACAAAAATCTAACCGATAAACACATCTGCTGTGAATTACCGTAAAAGTCGGCCATGCATAAAAAGATAGTGATAATTAAACAACCATCTTTATTTTTATTTCAAAACCGATGATATAGGAACATTTAATCAAAGATAATAATTTACTTGATATTATTCGAAAGTTAGATATTTTGTGGAGTTTCACGAATTAAAACTAAAGTTTGGCATCACTAAAATTGTCTAGTAAACTCTACATATGATTGATTGTTTGTTTAAAATGATTATAGTTTTATCATCGCGTCTTACTTTACAACCGCTAGCTATGTTGGCAAAGTTTTAAAAATTAAATACGTAACCATTTTATAATTCATTATTTGTTTTTAAATCTATTTTGATTATTGCTAATGGCTGAATTTTTAATATCATAGTGAAATAATTAGAAAAGTAATCAAAAACAGCACAACTAAATAAAATTCAATTTGATTATACCCATCACTATCCCCAATCCATTTGTGGAGTTAACCGTTTTGAATACTAAAGAGTGGTATCGAAATTTTTAGCATATAGCATCAATTATTGTGATACCAGTCATTACTATGGGTATCAAGTATCATATCGGGCTACAACTAGGTAGTTATTTTTAACAATAACCTAAAAAATAGCCTAAAAATCCATGAAAATAACCAAATATCCTATGAACTGTGTTATGCCTTTTAAATGTGCAAAAATTGATAAAATCTCTCTAAAAAAAAGGCAGATCTGCACTGTTATATTAAATATTAAATAAATATGTAAAATGTTACCTTTTGATGTAGGCCTAACCCAATCCTTAATCTGCGATTTTAAGATGACCCCTAGATTTTGAAGCTACAAATTCGGGGGAAAAAATTCCTCTTAGATTCAGATAAATATGGTATTTATGTTGTACACTTTATCTCAAAGCATCCAGGTGCCGTTTGGAACCATTGTTTATGTCTGCCTTTTAATTGACACCTTCTCTCCTGTCTTTACTCTAGTTTTACAATGCAATGTTTCATTTGACAGTCTTGAACGATTGCATCTTAGTACTCTTTCGGCTTATACACCTATGTACTAATTACACTAATGTGTTAGCGTTGAGGAAGGTTGAATTTAGAGGAAGTATACCCATATTTGTGTGGAGGAAATGTGGAAAACTATTTATGAAAAACCGCCTTTAGTACACCTGACCGAGATTTGAACCATGATCTTCCCGACATTGGCAATCCAGTCTATTGCGAGAGTGACGCCTTCTTAGAGCATTTGTAAACAAGGTTTTAAACTAGACCTCTGGGATTATCCATTATGTCCACAGACGTATCGAGGGCCAGGACCAGAGTTGGGACTGCATGGGTTCATCTCTGGAGGAAGAGTCAGGAAACCACCCCCCATCACCACAAGCCCACCCTCTGCGCCACCCACCATCCCCATCTCTGTGAGCACAGTGAGTATCCATGTTCAGGATATTGGGTTACTGTAGGATTTGTTGTACAGTTAGGTACAAGTCTTAATTGGTGTCTGGTATCACCATACTCTCGCCAGGTAATGAAATTCCTACTTGTCCTTCATCCTGTTTCCCTAGATTAGATCTTTTATGCCACCAATACTTGGCACACTATATATTATAAATGTGTTGCACAATGTTCCTTGTATTACTGTAGCTAATAACATCAATCTTCATTTTGTGTGGATATTCACCCCTCTCCCTCTTCATATTGTAGTTAAAGATTCTTTTTATTTACTTTGTTTAGAACTTCTTATCTAAAGCTTTTTGATTATTTTTTTTGGTTCACTGGGAGTAAAGAAAGGGGGAGGGGATAATTGATCCATTTATGGGTTAAATAGCAACCATTTGTTACTCTGGTTTCAGACACAGTGGGATTAGGAGAAAGTAGGATAGAAGTATAAGGGCGTGGAGGTTTAAAAATAAAGAGGAAAGAGAATTGAAGGTTAATGCCCAAGGATGAGATGGGAAGTGTAGAGGTGGTTTTAAGAAAAGTTTGGTGGAACCAAAGGGTGAAAGAACAAAGCATTCAGAAGGAGTTGTACAAATAACTCACTATACGATACTGGAAAAGAATAAGAAAGAAAATGAGAGGAACAGAGGTCTACAATAAACTGTCTTCTCTATATGACAACTGATGGTGAGGAGGTATGAATCTGGGAAGGACTTCATAATGGTGTAATTGAGAGAGAGAGCGGGTATCTCTCTCTCCCACCCATACAAGGCAAAGTGGCATTTTGACTTCATTCGATAATTTGATTGAATATATGAGATACATCAATTTGTGTGTGATTAGTTAAAATAAATAATTGTGTTAGTAAAGTCTTTGAAGAGCTTAACAAAGTTCGAAACTGGTGAGTTTTTTTTTCTTTAAATAAGTTTATATGTGGGCTAATATATATGATGATTTTTGAATGAAGCTCGTTTGGAAGGCCTTATCTTGTACCAGAATCCTACCATATGGTAGTGTTTAGGTAGGATAAAAGACCATCCAGAAAGGAATTGCTACTTACATTATAAATGGTCGTTCATCCTACCAAAATACTAATATATGATAGTATTCTAGTACGAAATAAATTCTTGCAGATTGAGAGTCTTACTAAAATCAGGTTTTTATTATATTTGGAAGAAGGTATAGGAAATGTTGATAGAAACATATAAAAGGGACAAACACAACATTGCTTTTAAACTGAAAAGAACACATTTTGCACTTTACATTGCTGCCATTAGACAAAGAGGTAATGGTTGCCTCTTAAAAAAAAACCGATTGTCACCGCCCAAGCCCCCGACATAGCTTTTATTTTACTGGAACTCATCAGGGAGGAGTGTGAAACACGCAACACAACTTTCTAAAAAAGAGAGAAAAAAGGAAAAAAAAAGGGAGAAAATGGAAAATTGTAAAGAATGATAAGACAAACACAGGACAAGGACATTGGATACGAATATCAGGGTTTAGTAGATACCGTACTTCCTACAAGCCTATAACATAATTTATCGCTTGAACATGGGATTTCTACACCGAGTATGTCATTAAAACAAGTATAATATCGTTTTTAGCTAACTTGTTTCATTATAGTTATTGAACTTTCACCATAATATGGTTTCTAAAAGCAATATACAAGCTAATAGCCAACTTTAAATATAAGGGTAGTCTCGGAAGACTGTAAACAACATAGATGATATCTATATACTTAAATATATTAAAGATTTTATTCGTATTTGTAGAGTATCACCTGTAAAACTGAATTCAGGAAAGTGTGGTGTAATACTTTATTATTTTCAAAAAATAACACTTTTATTCATCAGAGACATGTTTTCGCATAATAACATTGAAAGAAACAGTTGGGAAAGATTACAC
>CABFVZ010000924.1:151773-218348 GCA_902151445.1 Timema monikensis
AAAAACAAGTAGAAAAATACACCTTTTGGCATGGTAGAAAATTAAAAACTTGTAAAAAAATAGGTGGGCCTTAACTCATGAATTCTTCCACCCACATCTTAACCACCATAAGGTGTGCCATTTTATTTTACTGTAACTAACATAAAATATTTGATAAATTAATGATTTATATATTTTGGTTAGTTGGTTTAGTCCATTATTACATTCCCTCCTGCATTTCTTCTTATGTTGGTATAATGTCATCAGACGACAAGTCGGCCCTCCGTGAGCAGCGGGGGCCCACCTACTGTCAGGGTGCAGCCGATGATGTTGCAGAACCCTCCAAGACTCAGTCCCATCAAGCCCCCCAAGGACACCTCCTTCATTGACCTCACGGATGAGGAAGACAAAGGGAGGCCTTGTAAGTTACTATGAATATTAGCAGGGAGAGATGTGTGAAACTTCAAAACTTCGACCTCACTTAGACACATACGAAGCTTTGGCACTAAAAATACTCAATTTATGTTCAATTAATTCCATTCTCATCTGTTTTAACATTACAAATCAATATTAATATGTAACAATCTAAAGTAATTGAATTGTAAGCTATGATAATAACTGGAATTATTACGAGCTTCAGTGGCCGACTGGTGTAAGGAGTCACTCCCATGTTAAACTGGCCTGCTGATGATGGGGAGATTGGGGTTTGAATACCAGTTGTGTACTGGGGGTATTCTAAATGGTTTTCCATTCCCTTTCCACTCAAATACGGGTAGATTATCTCTAAAATGCTTCCTTCCTCATCCCTACCTCGCTAGAGTTACTATCAAAACCTGTAGAGAAGTAAGACATGGTGATAAGGAAAAAACTTGGTTTATCTCAATTATTTGAGAAATAAAACGTTTTCTAAATGATTTTAGTGCATAAAGTTGTATAAATAATTACAATACATTATTTTTTCAAGCATAAAATAATAAACAAAAAATATGTAGGCTACAGTTTGGCGTTTAATAAATTTTATGTTAGATTCGAGTTTACTTAGAATGAAAAAGTGGGCTTCGCTCACCCCTAGAAACTAATTACTTGAAACTAGAGAGATTAGCAACTCATCATCAACATCAACCGTTTCCAGCCTGTGGCCGGGTCAATTTAGTAAAATGCCTCCATCTCCCTCTATCATTCCACCACTCTTCTCCTCTCACTCGCACACTTTCTGTTATTTGCTCTTCTCATCTCTTTCTTGGCCTCCCTTGCAGTCTCCTTCCTACATAACCTCATTTCCATCATTTTCTTTGGCATCCTCATTACATGTCCATTCCATCTCAGTATTGCTTCCTCTACTATCTCATGTACTCCCTGTACCCCCACTCTTTCCCAGAGAACTTCATTCCTAATCTTGTTTCACCTCGTAACATGCTCATCACAAACTTCTCTTCCATAGCTTCCACTTTCCTAGTTTCGCTTACATTCACTGTCCCATGTTTCTGCTGCATATGTGACAATGAGTACAAAGTACGCCCTGTACAACAGTTCCTTACACTTCAAGGCCACTCCTCTTCTCCATAGCGGGTCTCTTTAAGGCTGCCATTCATGAGTCTATTCAGACTGAATTACTAGGTACAGGGCAGTAAGATCCAAACTAGGTGTACTAAGGATGATTTTATACAAAATGGTTTCCCATTCTCTACAGAATATTTGGGGAAATTTTCTCTAAATCTTACGTTCCTCCTCGCTACCACATTATTTTAGTTGATTACAAAGAGCCTGGACGAGTGATAAGACATGGAGCTGGTAGAGGGTGTCATCATCACCTCCTTAGTCCCTAGTATAGGGTGTCCATGTTTTGTGTTATAGCATCAGCGTCAGTGCGCCTTGTGGGAAGTCTACCCTCCAGTGCCACGGTAACGTCTTCAAGCCCGTTAGGGGGTAGTATCAGGGTGGTCCAGCCCCACCAGCTGACGGGGACCACTGCTACGCTGCTCACCTCCCCAGCGGTGAGTGGAGCTCTCAGTATTTGTGGGAGTGTAACTCTCTGTATGTGGCCACTGTGCTATTGTTGTGTAAATGGTTGTGTTCTAGTCTGGCGTTGGGGGTCAGAGACTGGCGTACCTCCTGCCCACGTCAAGCTCTGCGCCAGGACAGAGCCGTCAGGTGTATATTACCAGCTCCACCCCTTCCTCATTGGCTTCGGCTGCTACCGTCACGCAGGTATGTTTTATTCCAGAGTACAATACGCTTCATGTTGTAATATCACTTGTAACTAATGTTGTTCTTGCTGTCAGGTTCATCCCACTTCCAACTTGTTGGCTGTGTCTTGTAGCAACCCCATGCCCTGCTTCTAGGCCTGTGTGGGATCTCGAACTTTGGGAAAAAATTTGGAAATTAGATGTATACAAAATTCAGGTGTAAAAAATTATTTCCCAGAATTTTAGGAAAAAATTACTATTAAATAGTTATAACTAAACAACATCCATACCTATCAAGTTTGTACATAATATTTACTAAAAATATTATTGAATTAAAGTCAAACTAACCTTATCTTCCATTATGTAGTTGGGTACCATAAACTTCAGTCACTTTTATTTTACAACTGTCTAGTGAAATCACTGCAAGAATATACTCCTACAGTTTAAAGGTGTTAATTATCGTTGAATGTCACTTTGAGCTTACTAATCCTCTAATAAATAGAAGAGGAACTACTACACTAAACACTTCACCATCTGATTCACTACCATTAGTATTAGGCGAGGTTTCACGATTGACTTGGTTATGTCTTGGTATCAAGAATCAAGGGGTTCTGACCAAGGTAAAGTGCAAAAACAACTTTGAGATGTTTTTCTTAAACAAAAGTGGTGGTTGGGGTGGAGTAGTTCTAACAGCTGTTAGGACAATTTATGTAATCCTACTACATATACTGAAAATCGACAGAAAATGAGCTATTTAATTCTATTCTTAGTTAGGTTGGTTCTTGCATTGCATCCAAGGAAACTCCTATTAATAATAATACATTTATCAGATCAAGAAATATTTTTTTACCGGGGTTTTGTCCAAATATTCCGTCCACGTTTTAAAGTCATCTTGATCAGGTGTAATTTTTTTTTTTACGTCTTCTAAGAGACTTGTTATGGCCGCACTATACAAAAAGGAAAGAAATTGACTCCAGCATTGGGGGGGNGGGGAAGAAGCGAGGCTTTGCATTGTGGATCCAAAAGGACGCGGACTTGTAAAGGAGATTCATTGGAATAAAGCATAGGGATAATGGCAGGTTTGATTAGTGCCAATTACAAACGACAAGAAAAGATGGTACTTGCGACAGCTTTAGTTACCTCCAGACCACGGCTATGACAAGGAGTTTGTCTGATCTAGTAACAGTTTCAACAATTGATAGAAGACACTACAAGACTCCATTCACATGAGGGGATATCGATCTAAATTTTAGTCATGTTTCATCCTTTGTCTTTTACCACAATTTTGACTAGACTTCATTCACCTTTTAAAATGAATTGCACCAAAATCAAAGAATAATATTAATTTCAACTTAAACACCAACAGTAGAATTTTCTTTTAGACGTAATATTCTGTTTCAACAATGGACTCTGGAAAATAAACTTTTTGCCAGAGTAATGACTTCGACAAAATGCAATTACCTTATTTAGTATTCATTGTTTTAGTGTCCAACGACCAACCTCATTTAGAAAATTGCCTATAAATGTGTGTGTGTGTGTATATATATATATATATATATAAATAAAAATAAAGGATTTAAAATGGTTTTATTAAATATTGGCTTGTTCAATTAATCCATTTAAACAGTAAAGGTGTATTTTTCCCCAACATGACCCAGAGGTCCTGAGAGAGTCCTGTGTTCAATTTCATGCATTATCATTGTTATTTTAAGTTTTACCCAGAGATAATAAATTTTCTTGTTGTGAAATGTAAATATTGGTTGTGAACCCAAATATTGTATTAATTTTAAATCTGAGCTAGTCCACCATTCATTTATCACATATTTTATGTATTTTTTATGATGTCACTGGACTTATAAAGTTAATAAATAAATGAATGCTTCATATATATCCCCCACTTTCCTACTAAAATACACATCCTCATTATTATTAAAGCTATATTAAAGATTATTCTAATAAAACTTTCATAGTATATAATGTTAAGTTATAATATAAGTTATACCATTTTAAATCTAACATAGGAAGTGATGTTGTTTTGAAATTGGCCCACAAATTCTCGGCTCATTGGTCGTAACCATACTGCTAAGTCTGGTCAAGGAAAGCTCTGGTATCATCTCATTCATAAATATTTCGGTAACATCGATGCCAGGTCAACCGCCAAAACACACCTTAGGTCACTGTCATCCAAAATATTACGAAAACTGAGGTATTACAATTACTTTTCCAATAAAGGGCAAATAATTTTAATATAATTTTTCTTATCCCCTTAAATCAATCTATTTACCAAATATTTTAGTAATCTTAATTTATTTTATTTTCATATTAAAGTAAATTTTATTTATTGTAGAGCTACTAGGATATCAAGGCCAAGTATTAACAATGTTTATTCTTGTAGCCATCCATTCCAGAAAATAACGCCTGCTTGACCTCAAGCTTCTTACATGGTTGGTTTTCCACGTGTGTGTATGTGTCTTGGGATACAATAGAATTGATTTATCAACAACTTTTCAGGGCAACCCCTCCCCCTCCTATCCAGTTCACAGTCAACACAACTGAGCATCATTAAATAACATATTTACACTATATACAATTGATGGCAATCTTTATTCTTGAATTTATATACGCCAGGAAAACATATTTTTAATGAAAAGGAATGAAGAAAGTGGTTTTTAAATATAACTATGCATGAAATACCCCTTCACCACTCTTATTTGCATCAATACAGGCCTATTAAGTTAATCTTATTATTTGGAATAGCACCATTTGCTTTACTATCGTGCCAGCATAGACAACTGATAGATTATTATTTTGGAGGTAACTGTTTACACTGGCTCAGTTGAAAAATTTTTGGCATTCTTTTGGACAAGACTTTGGTTCACTTTTATTTATTAACATTAGTAGTTATACAATTCACACCACTTTGTTCTGTAACTATTATGAAAAACTAATTTAACCATAGGGCCTCTGCGTTGAATGTTAAACATTTTATTTGAAACTATACACTTTGATTCCTTTGTGATCAAATTGCCATAAGCTTCTAATTTTATCATCAAATTACCCTTTAATTTTTATTGGAATGAATGGGATAAGTATGAACTATAATTATAAATCTGAAAAAAATATATAAGCCTTAATTGCAAAACTATTTTTAACACTTTTCTTGTTTCTCACCCTGCTCCCTGGGAAATTGATATTTCCAGCCTAAGAATTTCCTTAAGTCAAACTATCATTACTGCACTGCCCTACCTACTTCATGTTGTAATATCAGTTGTAACTAATGTTGTGCTTGCTGTCAGGTTCGTCCCACCTCCAACATGGTGGCTGTGTCTCGGAGCAACCCCCTGCCCACCACCCTCATGTTCAAAGGAGGCGCAGTTATTCCAGTCCAGCAAGGAGGTACATATTAAAGGTTTTCATAGAACTATGAAAAGGGACTAGTGAATAGCTACTTGTACTTAATGTTATATATAGTCTAACTTAGTGCTCTAGAATGAAATAGCTCAAAAACAATAACCCCGTACTTAATCCATCCTCACTAACTTTCTCTATCCCTGCATACTCCCTTCGCTTCAACAACACACATACACCGATTCATACAACGTTTCTCTTTTTTACACATTCATCTACAACGTTTAGCCGTGTCCTACATGATCTATACTTTTATTTTGATCCACACACTCTACCTTCATACATTTGCTTTGTCACTCGATCCACACTCATCCTCTTAACATGCCCAAACCAAGTTAAGATGCTTCTTCCACATTGACCTATTAGATTCCCTTTCCGCACTTCAGCACCCATTCATTACCGACTGTCCTTATGAGTTTCTCACATTCATATCTTAGATATCTCATTCCAACTGCATTCACTTTGCTCTTGTGTTTCTCCTGACAAACCCACACTTCACATCCATACAACAATATTGACGTTAACACACTTTTAAATAACAATTATCTTTCTCTTTTGATACTACATTCTTTCTAATATTCCCCATACATCCAACTACTCTCCGAGATACATTCACCCGTCTGTCGATTTCACCATCTATCCTTCAATGTTTACAGAACATTCTGCCTAAAGACACACATTCATTCACTTGTTTAACAGTTTTTCCATTTATACTAAACTGACAATCATTTCCTAATATTTTCTATAGATCATATAGGTTCAATTATGGTGAAAATTTGACAGTCTAATGAATTTTACCTATCTTTTGATAAAATATATTTACACATTTCCCTCCCTGAATATTAGCGAGTATATAATATGTATTGCCTCCATCTCACAACTATGAGATTTTTTTATTTTTTTATTATTCTGTTACATCACACTCCCAACAGACTAATTTTGTTATATAGCAGGATCTCCAGCTAGCTCGGCGGCGATCCTAAGGGCCGCAGGTCCCACAGTCCAAGTGGCGGCCAGCCCTCTGCAGACTGCTTTAGGCAGGCCCAGTAACCCTAGCATTCGAGTGTCCTCCTTGGGGGCCGTGATGAACAAGGTAACAAGACTATATTCAACTAATGGTTCAAATCAAATAGCAAACATTTTGAATCAAATACAAATAATTTTGAATTCAAATAGTTAATAAAATCTCAGTGCAACTTGGTATTATTTACTGGTATATATATATATATATATATATATTTTAAATATGAATGACAACATTTTGAATAAAGTCTTATGAAAGATATTACCACTGAAATTCAAAACTTAACTAAACAAAATTTTAGAAAGAAAAATTATGAATAAACAAAAATCAATTCTTATGTTATAAAGAGGCAATTGCATTATATTTTGAATAAAGTACAGGAATGTGAATAGAAACATATAAAAGGGACAAACAAAATATGGCTTTTACAATGAAAAGAACACAGTTCACACTTTACATTGCTGTCATGGGACAAAGAGGTAATGGTTGCCTATTAAATAAAATTGATCGTTACCGCCCAATCCCACGACCTAGGTTTCATTCTATTGGAACTCTTTGTGATTGTTAATATATTTTCACTATACAGTGATTGATTAACAAATACTTATAAAATATTGGCTAAAACTTTTTTATAAGATATAATTAGATTTGGGTCGATTACACTATTTTATGAATCCTATTCTCCAATTTACCTCTCAAATCTGAATCTGAATCTTGAAAAAATTATGAATATAAGAAGAATTTTAAATATAAATAGAAAACACAAATAGTAATTAAATGTTAACAATCTTTGTGATAACATCTATACGTTCGATCAAGTGTTAAATTACTGGTCTGGGGCCTGGTTTTAAGTTTATCATATAATTATAATTGGTTCTGAACACTAGAGCTCAAAAACAAATAACTTTTTTTAGGATTAGATCTTGATTATTCTTAAGGATTTTAGCGATTCGAAGGATTCTAGGTCTTATCCCATGCTTACATCCATTATTGTTTCAGGCCTGTGGTCTGGGTCAGATTTTTATTAAAGTAATTTATTTTTCCACTACTGATTTGCTAGGCCTGTCGTAGCTTCATATGCCTTATAATCTAACTTAAAACTAGGACAGGCACAACATCCAGTCCCCGGCCATCAATTTATCAATGTGAAAGGGTAAACCCATATATATTTTCATCAATGATAAATTTTCAGCCATGCTGGAAATTGAACACTGGACCCTTAGCTCAGTAGGCAGACACATTACCAACTGAGCTAAGGTGTCGGGACAGGTCCCATCCCCAGTTATGACCAACCATCTTTTTAAAGCAAAAAAAAAAAAGTTAAAAATATAAAATTCAAATCAAAACTTCAAAAGGTGAGAGTTTGTCAACCAACAATTTCCCACCATAAAATTGAAATAATAATTAATTAGGATTAATCTGTCTAAGCAATTCATTGCCATGGTAGTTTTATGGAATCAGTACACCTTTATTATTTTTACAGATAACTATTAAATCATATCTTTATTTAAGATATTTTCCAGGTAAATAAACCATGGACACCCAACCTCCCAACTAATATTGATTTAATGATGTCGTGTGTGACTTACACATGTGCACTTATATTTGTAGTTATATTCCTGTTTTCCTATCTCCACCTAAATTTAGCCATTTGAAAATCCTCCTTGTTTACCTACCTTCAAGCCGCCAAGGTGTTATTCTCGCAACAGACTGGGACTGCCAATGGCAGAAAGATTGGGGTTTGAAGACACGTCACTAAGTGGTTTCCCCCACTCTGCAAATGTGTGTACACGTCCTTTAAATCTACACACACACACGTGTAAAAAGTACTTAAACCAATAATAAACTGAACGGGTAGAAAGACACACTGACAAAAATAAAAAGCTAATTCACTGTGGACGCACTGGACTAAACACACCCAAAATTGTCAAGTAAATTTTTGTGAGATTTGTGTGGACTGTACAAAAAAAAATTTCAATTATGTTTCAAATATTAAATCAATAAATCTGATACCTAAGCTCAGTTGGTAGTACGTCTGCCTACTGAGCTAAGGGTCCCGGGTTCGATTCCTGGCTTGGCAAAAAAATGTATCTTTGGTGAAATGTGGTTTTATCCTTTCACATTGATAAATTAACTGCCGGGGACTGGATGTTGTGCCTGTCCTAGTATCAAGTTTGATTATAAGGCATATGAAGCTACGACAGGCCTAGCAAGCTGGCAGTATAAAAAATATGACTTGAATAAAAAACTTGATACAGACTATAGGCTGGAAACAGTAATGGATGTAAAAAAAGTTTAAATCATTTACATTCGAGTTATATTTTTTATACATAAATAAACAAAGGAGAAACTTCATACACGGCATCATAATATTATTTAATAGAAGGTCTCCCCCTCTTGTTTTATGAACACTTATATTCTTGTGCAGTTTCACCCTGCGCCATTACCCGCCGCACCGCCCTATCAACCCTCCAATAACTTGTGGAAGTTAGCGCCGCCAAAACCGGATCTCAAGATATCAAGGGTGACTAACAACAAGCCTCAACCAGGTGAGCTATTCGCTAAACATTCATTAGGAGTATGTCAAGTCACTTTTCAAATTGAATACATGAAATATATTGTGCTCATTTATATCACTTTATATGCTAAAACTAATTGGAATTTATTGTATTACATAATTGTATGTAATATTTGCTTTAATCTGATATATCAAGTTATCACAACTTACAATTCAATCATTTCATATTTTATCTTATGAATATAGATTTGTAATGTAGCCTTGGAAGTACCTTCTAAGGTAGCAAGCTTACCTATCTTGGTTCCACTATGGTCTGGCTTATAAGCTAGGACCATATTGTAATCAGTCAAGGTAAGACTGCTATGTTTCAGGCTGAAAAAAAAAATGTACATAATAGCTCAGGATATCAAAAGTTGAACACAAATTGAGTATTTTATCTGTCAATAGTTTAATGGCTAAGATTTGTAACTGTCAAAGCCAGAATTTTTTCTGAAGCAAAGTCAAAGCTTATATTTGGTTCAAAGCAAATTCAGAGCTTTAACCACCCCTAGAGCCTACCCACTGCAGGGGTGCAGAATATGTTAGAAATACAATATATCCTCGGAACATAACATTTTCTTAAAAAATTTCCCTGAAAACCATAGCGCTCAAAATAAAACATTGAATATTTTATAGAGGTTGAAGGGAATAAGGATTATTACCTACTACATAGTTTGGAAAATACAAATTCAAACAAATTTTTAAACAAGTTATTTTTATAGTACTGACCTTATAAAAAAATTAGTTGTGTCCCAGAAATAGTAACCTTCCCATTTCCTTGTGAAGTTTTTCAATGACCTTTGACGTCTTGTAGACTTTCAAGCGAAAACTAGAAGAAAACCTAGCGAAGCGGTACGTTCCTCCATTGAAATGTCTGGAACTATTACAAGAGATGAAAACTTAATGAAAAAGAGTGTCTACTTAATATTGTGGTTGTGTAAGTGGTTGCCTATCACTGATCTAACTGATTCACACGTTGCTTCACTGCATATTTTCATGGAATTCTCTAGGACATAAAAGATCTCAGGAATGTGATGAAACATGTTTTCATTTGTGAATTCTTCCTTTATTACAGCATTATCAAAAATTATCAAGTTCAGTTTAACTTCCATAGACCGTAGGTTTTTGAAAAAATCTGTGTTTAAAAGATTCTTTTTCAAGATTTTAAATTGAGAATATAGTTATTATAGTAGATATTATATATTCACAATTTTCACTAACCCAGGCTGTTAGTGTTTGTAATGACTCTTGAATTTGCTGCTCTAAAATTTTATCTTAAGCTTGAATACTCATTAAATACCTGCTGCTGAAACACAAGTGCAAATTTTTTACAATTGGAGGTTCTGTTATCCTACGTTCTAGTGTTTCTAATAAAGTTTTACTCAGGGTTTCCAACTTTTTACTTGCATTTTTAAAGTCTCATACATCTGGTGTGTAGCCTAACAACTCCACGTCTTCTTCAGCAAGTGACTGGTCATTATGTTGAAGATTCTGGGAACGGCTTGAGCGCTGGTTTGTTTTCATTTATCACTAAGCAGTCCTGATAAATGTTGTTTTTCAGGGAATCCATTTTCTTGTTGAGGGATGTGAATTTTTCTTCAGGTATTTTTCCACTCTTTAGTTCCATCAGCATCTCATTAAGTGTGCTTTGCAAAAAAGCAAAATAATCAAATATTGTCCAAATACAGGCATTGAGATTTTTACAGACTTAACTATATTTTGTGTTCAATTCTATCTAATATGTCAATCATGCCAAGCAGTTGAAAAATGAAACTTGGCTTTGAAAACTTTTTCACTTCCAATGATAACTCTTTAGCATCGGTATTCTTGCCTTGTCATATACTCTTAGTACACTTCTTTTGTAGATCAATAAATAGCTTAAAATCTCTGAAATGTTTTGTAAAATGAGAGTTCACTTTGAACAAACTAGTGTCCCGAAATGATTTCCGATTTAATATGTCCACTTCTATTTCTTCAGCTAATGCAAGAAGTTCTTCATATCCATTACCCCCTTTTAATTTTTCATTATATTACCTATAACTTGAACTTGTTTATAGCTCCATTAATGATTTAACTTTACGAACGCCATTCAACACACATTCTAACCTATGAACTATGTCCCACATAGGAAGTAAAAATTCATGATTTAAATTTTCACACAGACCCACCAGTGTTTTATCTACATTAAGATTACAATATTTCCCATCAAATGCCATACCATTCTGCTGCTCTTTCAAGGGCATTGTGCAGTTTTTCAACGAGAATGTCTCCCTTATGTGAAATGTCAATCACAATACAAGTCTGAACACCATCTACAAGAGTAATCAAGCAAGTTATTTGATATGCTCGGTGACCTGGCGGTCTAGGGGTAAGGTGTCGGACTTCTATGCTGGTGGCCTGGGTTCAATCCTTGGTCCCGGCACAGATTTATCCGATTACCAAACCCTTCCTTCACCTCTGACAAAACATCTTGTGAATGTGGGGAATGCCAGGCCTCCACCGTGGTTCGGATTCCACGTTAAACTGTAGGTCCTCCATTTCATCTCACAATCACCCTACCATTACACATTAGCGTAAGTGCGTATAACCCGAACGGGTAGTAAGACGCGGTGCTAATAATAATAATAATAATAATATTTGATATGCTCTGTGCAATTTTATAATTTTGTCTCCTGTAACAAACACAATAGGGAGATGTTTGTTTACTGGATTTACTGTGCTTAAAAAGTCACATAGTTTGCTATTCATAGTAAAAAAAATGTTTTTTTTAAATGCTCTAAAAAAATTGTCTGGAGTGATTAAGTTCCCCAACATCGGCATCATTTAAGCAGTGCAAACTTATTAAACGTTCAAAAAACTTGCCCCCTTTTGCTTCTTTTACTGTACTGTAGGCAATTCTGGCAACACGAACTCCCACGATATGGTGTTCCTTTTTTACTTTAATAATGGTTTTTTCCATGGAGTCAAAGAAAGTAACACACCATTAATATGCTGTTGACTGTAAATTATTACTAAGGTGGGTTTTAAAATTTCAAAATTCAATACTTTGAGTAGGTTGTAGCAACTGCTTTTCCCCCGGAAGATAAAAAATACCAAAATTTCCAGTTTTAAGCTACCTCTTTACGGATGGTTTTTTAGTGTTCTACACATGAAGAACACAGTACTATTTTAATTCCACCTTGCAGACATGGCATAAGTTGACAAATCTCTGGAACCGAGTTTCTTAGTCTAATTGATTTAATTTTTGCTTTAAAACTAATTTTCCTGTAAAAACAAATATTAGGGCTGGTTAAACCTGGTAGCTCATTATATTCTCTGTTAAACTCAGACTTTATGACTACACTATTATCCCTATGTCCATTTGGTTTTGACAACTCGTCAACTTTGATATTAAGGATAGCTAAGGCATTACATATTGTTATTAATTGTTCATTGATACCAGTAGGCTTACCGGTAACAACATTTAATTTTACATCTTGAGAGTAAGAAGTAATGGATTGTAATTCTGGGAGGCCTTGGCTTAATTGTTGATTTTCATAGACTCGCCACTACTGCGAGGTCTATCACTATCAACTGCACTAGGGGAAATACTATCACTATTTACGACTATGAGTTTTTCCTGATCACATAATTTACGTTTTACAAAAATTGCAATACTACCTTGTTCCTTACTTCTAGGTTTTTCTTGGGAATGTTTATTAGAAACGTGATATCCGAATTTATCACGTCTGCCACACCATTCACAATAAGCACAGTTAACGTCATGTTTGCTCTTAAAATTCGACAAAATAAACATTTGTTTCACTAAACCATCTAATTAACATTTATCTATTGTACGGTGTACAAACCTTAATAAGTACACTAAATACAACAATTTCATGGCTACCCAATTATTACAATACACGTCATGAGTTTAAATAAACTTGCACACATGTAATTAGGCCGTGATATAACGGGTGACTGAATTCAAACTAAAACAAAACATTACTCGCCCTTCCCTGCCTTCCCCCCGCCTGCCCGCCATAGCTACCAAACACCCGCGGTAGGGTAGGTGACATGATTCATCATGCCATTAGCCAAGTTGAGTAATTAGATTTTTCCTTTGCCCCTTATCCCAACCTCTGACTTCTTATCTAGAACTTTGACACATTATCTCAGCTCCTAGACACAACTCTTTGTGCTTACGCCGACACTGCCTCAATATGGCACATACTGATAATGTCGGTGTTGAGTGTCATCGGCCTTTGTTTTTCATACAAATGAAACTACCATATCACAACCAGAATATATTAAAACGTCAACAAAATTGTTGGACTTTTTCCTGCCTCAAATTTCCCCAGGACCTATTTTAATTTCCCCTGAACCTCCTTCGCGTGTTTGGACATATTCTGCACCCCTGACCCACTGTAATGTTATAATTTCTCCCGCACTTTGTAGACAATATACGGATGTTCTATTGTCCTCTAGGTATCGTACTGTCGTGGAACATGCAGACAAACGAACAGTACGAGGAGATAGCCAGCTACCAGTTATACGCCTACCAGGAAACTTCGGCTCATCCCAACACAAACCTGTGGAAGAAGGTGGGAGATGTCAAGGCCCTCCCTCTCCCCATGGCCTGCACACTCACTCAGGTAGATACAATATTGTTCCTACATGTATCCATGTCCAGCAGAGCAGAAATTGTTCTCTTAGAATTGTTTGGTCATTTGTCTAGAAAATGTTCCAGGCAGAAAGTCCTTGTATGTGGGATATGAAACAGTGTTCATAAAAAGTTCAGCAGATAGTTGTAACCCATACACATTCATGTATATGCAAGGAAATAACATAGGCTATGCATTTACTATGGGATATGGGAGATTCATACTAAAACCAGAGTTGCCACCCTTCTGGAAAACAGAGAAATGTCAGGGAATTTCTCAAATTTCCTGTGTATGACTGGGATTTTAAAATATAAAGTCAAATTTTCGAAAGTGTTAAACTCTTTTGCTAGCAACCTACTTTTACATTAATGTTTTTCTGTTTATCAATTAATTAAAATTGTGATCGTAATTTGTGAACTTCACAGTGAAGGTTATTGCTAAAATGTGGCATTATGTAATCCAAGAACATCAACGTACGTGTAAACATCAGCATATGCGCCGTGGTCACCGTTCTAGTTGTGATAAAGTGTCTGCACAACCTTCAATGTGACATGTAATACTCATGCGGGTATTTGATCTTTTGTATTCTTAGTCCCAAAATAATGTAACTTAATTTTTCTTTTTAACGTTTAATCAACCATTATGTTATGGCGTTATAGCAAAATTGTTTATTTAACACATCATTAGTGTGGCAAATTTGCTTTTTCAGTTTAGTGACTCTTTGCGCATTCTCAGATACAGATTTATTTTAGTGTTTCTCAATTCTAAAATTACATGCGTATTGTAGTTGTTTTGAAGTCCAAAGCGTTGCCTCTCAACCACCCACTATTTACAACTAGAAATAAAATGTTTTGTGTAACTGTGTGAAAAGCAGTGCATCCATACTCCAAAAACAAGCTTCAAATAAATAAGTAAAAATTGAATTAATTTGTTCATGATGGGCCCAGGCCATGAAGTTTTTTAACTTGAATAAATGTGGTTATCATTAATTAGGGAGTTGGGGCATAGACTACTTGCATTGCATGTAATTACAGGAAGGTTGAGGTTTGAATCCCGGTTAGGTGCACTTGAGTGGTTTACCCATTCTATCTATGCTAATTTGTGTACATCTATTCTAAGCTACCTTCTAATTTCTGCCACATTATATTGCCTTGTTGGAACTATTAAATTTTTTTCCTGAAAAATCTGGAAATCAGGGAATTTATATGTTATAAATTAGTGGCAACCCTGTAAAAGAGTTCACACAAAAAGAGGAAAAAATATATTTTGTTCTAATATAGCGTTTGACCAAGATTTTCTTTTTTCTTTTCTACATGCGAGCTTAGTAAGCAAATACACTAAATTCTTCTCACAATAAAATAACAGCTGCGACCAACAGACTGCAACAAAAATACTGGAGATGGGCCACTCGAATCTTCGAATCCTCAAATTCACCGAATCCTGACAAATATTTGAGGTGGATTTGATGGTCAAATCTTTCACCCCATAAACAAAGCATAATA
Organism: Timema monikensis; assembly: GCA_902151445.1. Classification (NCBI taxonomy): domain Eukaryota; kingdom Metazoa; phylum Arthropoda; class Insecta; order Phasmatodea; family Timematidae; genus Timema; species Timema monikensis. The sequence goes on from CABFVZ010000924.1 coordinate 167,073, forward strand.
TTTTGGATTCAAAAATTACTAAGTTAGGCATACTTGAAAAGTACAACTTAATCTGTAATCTTTATTTTGTCGGACAAAAGAGATAAGCATAAATAAAATCATTATTAAAAAAAAATTGTTAGGTGTGGAAAATCTAACGTGCCTAATACCCTACCCTCCCACCTCTATGGGAAACTTGGACTCAACCATTTCGGCACATGCTCACTTCTAAAACCTTCACCTCACTAACAATCTTGTAAATATTTTAATGAACACATTAAAACTTTTAAAAAACTGAAAATCACAAATAAATTCAAAATAACTCAATAAGGAAAACCTCTTTTCGCTTTATGAGGTAATTATATTATATTTGGAAGAAAATACAGGAAAGGTGGATAGAAACATATAAAAGGGGACAAACACAACATGGCCTTTACAATGAAAAGAAGAACACAGTTCACACTTTACACTGCTGCCATTGGACAAAAAGGAAATGGTTGTCTCTTAAAGAAAATTGATCGTCACCGCCCAATCCCCCGTCCTAGGTTTCATTCTAACGGAACTCATCAGGGAGGAGTGTGAAACGCGCAACACAACTTCCTAAAAGAGAAAACCAAAAAACAAAAGGGGAGAAAAAGGAAAATGGTAAAGAATGATAGGACACATAGATAGGAACATGTAATAGGTATAACAATAAAGGAAATAAATAAAACATTACATATTTTTTTAAAAAAGAAATAAGAACACATTACGCACAATATAAAATCAGCCACCATGATGTATATGTTTACTTGTCAGCGACCAGAGAGGTGATTAAATAAACACAACTGTGAATGCTTACTACCTGACTGGTTTTAATTATCTGCAACTATGGAAATAACCCCAATTTATTGCATACAATCCTTAAGTTAGATATTTTGTTGGGTTTCATAAAAAATAAATACTGTCAACAGTTAGATACCAATAAAACTGTTTATTTATGCCTACCGGCATACGTATTGTATATTGATTGTTTAGAATCAATTCAGGTAATCTGATCACTTAGTAGGTGCTATCAAGTTTTAAGATTTCAAAAACGACTTGCTAATTCATAATTTGTTTTTGAAATGATATTGACTAAGAGTTTATTATTTAAAAAAATATATTATTGAAGTAATTGTAAAAATATTCAAACGTAGTCCTGCCTAAGAAAATGGGAATGGACATATTGCAAGAGTCGAACATATGTTCGTGTTTTAAATAGAATATATTCTCAGAAATTGATACATTGCAAGAATACATTTTATTTCTTGTTTTCTACACAAAGGTAGCTAATAGATATAAAAGAAAATAATAATAATAATACATACACATTTTTAAGTTCACTATTTCCAATGCATGTTTAGTTGTTAAGCATGTTGTTTTAGTTTTTTTTAAATCTGTTTGTATTTTTATTTTTGCTTTCTTATTAAAATAAATTATAATCCTTCAATGATGATTAAAGTTGATCAAAAGGTAACTAGGCCTAATCTGTTTATTTCACATGTTTTTTTTTTTAGAAACTTAACTCATTCTATCAACATTTTTAAAAATAACTAAAAGATACTCAAATTTTGATTGATTTGATTTCCAAACAATAATATGAGTCTAGGTTGTTTAATTTGGCTGGATTTTAACCAATATTTTGTGAGGGGTGGTTGGGGTGTATTAAATTTGAAAGCTTGATTGAAATAAATCTTAATTTACAGTTAGGCCTATATTGTGTAATGTAGGTCTATTTGTAAATCATTAAATTTTCAAACAATTTGCTAGGATTCAAATTTGACATTCGGAAATAAAATGTTGATTCGGATTCAAGAAATAGTGGATTCCACCAATCTCTAAAAAATACCTTTTTAAGATAGTGTAGAAACACTATGTTATTGTAAAATAAGGGATAGTGTGTTATATGAAAGTTATATTTTCATAAATTAAAAACAATATTTAACTGTGAAAGTGTAAAGAAGTTGTAAGAAATGAAGTATGTTAGTCCCTATCTAGGCCACGGGTGCAATTATAGGCCACATTAAGGTTTTATAGAGGCATTCTCTCTCTCAGGCAAACCTATTTTCACATTTGAGGTAACTGTATTAGATTTGGAAGATACTATAGTAGAAGTGGATAGCATCATATAAAAGGAATGAAAACAATATGGCTTTCACATTCCCTCCTGATAAGTTCCGATAGAATGAAACCTAGGTTGGGGATTGGGTGGTAATAAACGATTTCTTCAAAAGGCAGCCATTACCTCTTTGTCCAATGGCAGCAATCCTTCCTATTGTAAAAATCATATTGTGTGATGTTTTATATCCTGTACCTTCTTCCAAAGATAATAAAATATTTAGTTAAAAATTAATGTGGTAAATGTGTTGATACATGTTACTAAAACAATATATAACTATCTAAAAATATCCACATAATTTTTCTTTTACTACCCTTTCAGGTTATACAATAATGTTTTAGGGATTATGAAGGAAGAGTACTCGCATTTGTGTGGAGGGAGAGTAGGAAACCATTTAATAAAAACCACCTTGAGTACATTCAAACGAGATTCGAACCTCAATCTCCTCGTCATTGACAGTTCAGCCTACACAGAGTAGCGTGTTAGACCACATGGCCATCGAAGTGGGTTAATATCCATATTGAATGCTAGGACCAACACCTTAGCTCAGTTGGTAACATGTATATCTACTGAGCTATAGGTCCCGGGTTCAATTCTAGGCATGACTGAAAAATGTATCATTTTGTGAAATGTGAGTTTTGCCTTTCACAGTGATGAATTAACAGCAGAGGTCTGGGTGTTGTGTCTGTTCTAGATTTAAGTTAGCCTAGTTTATAAGCTGTGCGCTAATATAATCAGTCGGCTTAGAAGTTGCATGTTAAATACACAAAATTAATAAATAGATAAATGAATGTTAGGGGTGTATGAAGTCCACTTTTTCAACTCAAAGCCAAGTATAATTGAATAGTATGAAATATTCTCAAAGCCAAATCAAAGCTTGAAAGAAAAAAAAGTTCAATTTTTGATAAAAATGTTATACTTTCCACGAGTATGTAAATTTAGATACTAAATATAATTTAACAAAATGCCTTGTTTCAAATCAGCTGACTAGCACAGAAAGAAAAGGAATATGTAGTCCTATTTTGAAATAGCATTAAGAATCTGGGGTGTCGAGTTTCCCATTCTTAGTTTGGAGGAAGTATATTTTTTTAACATAATAATTAATTAACAATCCGACACCTTAGCTTAGCCAGTAGTGTTTTAGCCTACTAAGCTGAGGGTCCTGAGTTTGATTCTCGGCATGGCCGGACAATTTATCATTGGTGAAATGTGGATTTACCTTTTCACAGTGATAAATTAATGCCCGGGGACTGGATGTTGTGCCTGTCCTAATCTTAAATTATATTATAAGGCATATGAAGCTACGACAGGCCTAGCAAGCCACTAGTATAAAAATATATGCCTTGAATAAAAAGCTGACCAAGGCCACAAGTTGGAAACGGTAATAGATGTAAAAAAATATTGATAAACATTTAAACAACAACAATTGAAGAATTGAGGTTAAAATTTAAGATCTTTGCTATGTGTTAATTGTACATGTTCCCATATATGTATGTCTATCATACAGTGCCAATTTCCTCCCCCACTCTCCCTGTGTTTTTCAACTTGAAAGTTTAGAAAACTATGTTTGACGCTTCACACTCCCTCCTGATGAGTTCCAATAGACTGAAACCAGGATAGTCGGTTGGGCGGTAAACATTGATGTTCTTCAAGCATCGGCCAGTGGCAACACTTTCCTGGGACTTCTTCCATACATTACAAAACATTGGTACCTAAAAGTGAATCAAGATTGTTTTATAGTTATAAGCACCACACACCAATTTCCTGCGCTTGTTTTTATTTCAGTTCATGGAAGGTCATAAATATCACTTTGCGGTGCGTGCGGTGGACATCCATACCAGAGTGGGGCCCTTTAGCATCCCAGGGAACATTGTACTCACCAAGAAATAAGTCACAAGACTGATTACGAGTCAAGCTTGAAGCCGTGACTTAGCGTAGTGTGTTAGGAATTGAACACTGCCATTATCGTGTGTAACTCATACTTTTCTATCTCCACTCAATTGATTATAATTGTAGATTTATTTTGTAAATTATTTTATTTCTCATGTGGCTCTGTCATCAAATCATTGATTAGTGTAATTAGTTTAGTAACTCAAAAAAAGACTCATTCTTATGAGAGAATAATCAAATTATGTCAATAGTTTCCTGAACAAATCGGAAGCTTAATGAAAATACACTATACGAACTGAACCGTAGTTTTCTCATAATTGTATTTGAGGTGAAGCTTATTTCTGTTATTGCTTTGAATAAAATTGCCACATTTTGTAAAAAAAGAAAATGATTAAAAAGCCCAATTCCTTACTGCTGTGAAAATGCAGTTTCCATGAATAGTTTTAGTGCTCGTCATTTTGCAGAGTATCCTGCTGAAGAATTAAGACAAAGAAACTTTCACTACATTACTATCAAAACTATAAGTTTCCAAGATAGCAGAATGTCCGAACTGGTTGGAGCTCGTTTGGATACCTATTATTATCGGGAAAATGTTATTTTCAAAAGTTTGTTAACCCACAATTACCTAGACTATGTAAGAGAAAAAAACTCTTTATGTTTTTATAAGAATGTGTAATAAACTTTGTAACATTTCATTACATAAAACTTTTTTTTTTTAACATGTGCGATAAATGTTAAAAGGCACACTTCCCTCTTTAACATATCATACAATCAGTTATTTCTTATATACTGTGTCCAACCTGTGAGTTACTATTCTGACTTTATTTTTTTCTCATTTTATTGTGAAAAAAAAAAAGGAAGGAAAAACGGCAGAAAAGCGGAGGAAGATGGAGGCATTTTACTGAACCGATCAGGCAATTGGCTATAAATAGTTTAGGATGATTATGTTAATAGTGAGGAAGATATGCAATTGAATTTTAACAACCCTTTTCCTCAATTTTATTTGAATAATGTCACAACAATCTTGTTTAAAAAACTACACAATTCAGAATGTTATTGTTAGGTAATCTGAATCAATTTAGTGACAACTGGCCCAATCCCTCTTTCATATTGTATAAAGGCATACTTCAAAATGGATGCTCAATTGATATCCGTTCATTGTTGATAAACAAATTTTTGTTTCGGCATTTGGGATGCCTGTTATGTCAATACACTTTTTAAATTATGTTATTTATTATGTTTTCATCTTTGTTTAAATGAATTGATAAAAAAAAGGACTTTTTTGTGTAAATACAAATGTTTGTTGGTAAAACAAATAAAAAATTTGAAACTTATTGTTTATTTCAATTGTCATTAATTTTATTGTTTGCTCTTTTGGTGGTTAAATGATCTTAGGTATCACACTTGTAATAGATAGGACTGCCAATGACAGGGAGACCAAGGTTAAAATCCCGGTCGAGTGTATTGAGGGTAGTTTTACTTAAATGGTTACTTGATCTCACCCTAAAAAAATGTTTGTACATTTTCTTTCAAATCTACCTTCCTCATCCCTGACATATTAGTGTAAATATGCACACAGATAGAAATATGGAATAGCCTGTATTTATCTGGTGAAGTTAAGGTGTTAGCCTTCTTTTCCACTTAACCGGTGTTGAATACAACATACACTATTATATTTATTGAAATACAATTTAATAAATAAATATTCAAATAAGTAGAAAAACATTCTCATGCTCACTTAAAGCTCAAGTATAATACGTCACAGTAGTTGGTGTGGGGTATTATTAAGCTCTGGACAAGAATAATTCGTACATTTTCTGGGAGAAAATTCTTTAGTCTTAGTGAATGTAAGCAGGCATACATTTTCTTGCAAATCGAAGTTACCTGATCTGTCCAATTAAGATTTTCATCAATAATCACACCAAGGTTTTTAGTAATTGTTGGCAGTTGTACTGTGGCTACTCCTAATCATATGTCAATCAGTAGGGAACAGTCCACATTCAGTAGTAATCTGCTGGTTCCTATAAGAATGGCTTGAGTTTTATCAGGGTTCAATTTAAGCATTTTTTTTTTCAGACCAAGCATTTATTGTAGCGAGGTCACTATTTATTTGTTGTATGGGTGAATTTATTGAAGAACAGTCAGTAGAAATATATATTTGAAGGTCGTCTGCATACATGTGATATTTACAGTATAACATTGAAAAAGTGATATCATTCACATATAAAGAAAAAAGCAATGGCCCTAAAACTGAGCCCTGTGGAACACCAGCCTCGACTGGGTGCCATGTTGAGAACGTGTTGCCTATCATAACACTTTGCTGGCGACCATGCAAATATGATCTCATCCACTGTATACTGCCTGGAGAGAAATTAAGTAATACACGTAATTTTGCTAATAGAATATTAAAATCCACAGTATTAAAAGCTTTTGAAAAATCTAATAATATAAGAAGTGTTAGCTCGCGCTTATCCATGGCTAGTCTGATGTCGTCTTTGACATTTATCAACACGGTACATGTACTATGATGTGATCTGAATCCTGATTGATAGGCAGTTAACAAATTGTGTTTGTTAATGTGTCAGTAAATTTGTTGATGCACTAAGAGTTCTAGTGCCTTAGAAAGGGACGGAAGTATACTTATAGGTCTAAAGTCATGTAAATCTTTTGCTAGTCCTTTCTTAGGTAGTGGCGTAATAAGTGCGGGATACTGTCCGGTCATGAGTGAGTAGTTGAAAGTCTGTTATTGTTGATATAACATTTCTTTTAAAAAATTGTATAAGTAATATTGAAATTTTGCCTATACCCTGTGCTTTCGATTTTATTCTCATTATTGATTTGTATACCTCATGATGAGTCAAATGGGCAAAGTAAAAAGTACTGGCATTATAGTAACTATTATTATTACTTGCATTGGAGGCATAAATGTCGTTTATAGTTTCTATTTTAGCCATCTTGTTAGTTAAATTAGGAATGTGACGAAACTCTTAATTTAGTTTATTGGGACTGATGTGCATATGAGTGTTTTTGGGTAGTGTATGTCCCACTCCTATCCTCCGCAGTTCCCTTCACAGTTTTTTGGGGGTGCTCGGATAGTACAAGAGAGCGGTCCAAATGTCTGATACTGAGAACTGACTTCCATGCATTTTGAAGACGTCACTATGATGTTCGCGGAGACTTGATGGTATGAGAGGAGAAAGGGAGAGGAAGTGAAAAAGAGTGGAATAAAATTAAGCGAAGTGTGAAGTGATAGTAATGGCACGGAAGCTATACATTTGGATGGAGTAGGGTTAGGGAAAATACATAATATAAAATATTTTGGAATTGATCGAGATGAAGGGTGGGAGTAGAGAGTATATAATAAGAGGACATCAAGGGGAATTTTTCTAAAAGTGTGTAAGAGACTTTCTATGCAGTACCTTGTACCCATTGAATTGTAGGAGAAACATGGACAATTAATGTAAGAGAGACAAGGAAAGTGGAAGCCATGGAGAGCCTGTTAGCTGTCACCTAGTAGTATAGGCTTATGGTATGTATTGGTGGCTGTAGAAGGAAATAATTTTTGGAAAGCTGATTTTTTGCTGGAAAATCTTCTATAGGATCTCTTATCTCTAGAAAAAAATTACCTAAAATCCGCCGTGGGGAAAAATGATGAACAAAATTAGTTTTTCCTACTTAGCTCGTAAACCGTTACTCCTACGAGAAAAATACAAGAGAGCAAAATGAAAGAGATTTAAATTCTCTATAAAATGTTCCTTACAATTTTTTTTTCTATCTTTTACGGTTAAAAAGTTTTGTTTAATTTTGCATCAGGAATATCGGAAAAATACCTTAATATGAACTTTCTAGTAGTATTCCTCCCATTGGCATCTCCTTTCTAATTTTTTGGTAATTTGGTTATGTCCAAACAAGTGGGAGAAGCTGCCATCAAGACAGTTGTGGGGAAAAAAAATCCAGAATGTCACTTCCAAACACAAAGGGAAAGAATTCACTTTTGCTAACACGAGAAAAACTGTGCTCTTTGCAGAAAAGAGTGTTGCAGTAAAACCAAATCAGCTATTCCATAGGATTGCATGTGTTGTGAAGACAAAACAAAGACTTAAGGAGTGTGTGCATTATGTTATTATTATTAGCACCACGTCTTACTACCCGTTCGGGTTATACACACTTACGCTAATGTGTAATGGTAGGGTGATAGTGAGATGAAAATGAAGGACCTACAGTTTAACGTGGAATCCGAACCACGGTGGAGGCCTGGCATTCCACACATTCATCTGCATTATGAACTTGCCCCTCTTCCACAAGCATTATGTAATAATATTACTCTCCGCAAGGGCACAAAGTCATAACTGAAGCATCTCCAATACACAGATGTTTTTATAGCAGCTCGAAGATGCAGCAAGAGTTGGGAAAAATTAAGAATCATATCCTGTTCATATATGCCTTAATGGGCTGTATTACAATGTCTGGAACATATAACTGGGTTTCATAAACTCACATATGACACTGAACTTCAATCAGTTGTAAGTAAATTCAAAATGACCCAGCAGCTTTACAAGATGAAATAACAGCTGCAGGTGAGGCTTTAAGATGGTCTAGATATGACTAGATTAAAAAAGTACACGCAATTAGTCGGCAAGAAACCTCCCAACTAAGTACTAGATCTCGCATTCTTCCCACCAAATTCTACAGTAGCTTGGCAGCTTAGTCTAAGAGACTATCATCAAATTAAGGTATGGCATGGTAGTCAGCTCCTGGAGGGGAAATGGGGATGAAATGTAGAACATGAAAACTATCAACCAGTTCAGACAACTCTTCCACCAACACCCGACTATTGTCTCCATCTTGTGCGCTGCAATTGTAAAGCTGTTTGAGAGAGGAATTGCGATTGCAGAAAAAGTGGTCTTCATTGCTCAACAATGTTTGGTGTATGTGCTGGTGAGCGTTACACCAATAGATTGGAGATCGCCGTCAATGATCTCAACACGGTTGAATGTGTTGATGAAGATGACTCTCATGATGAACTGGAGAGCTAGGATACACAAGAGGAAAACAGTTCATCTCTCCTCAATCCAATCAACCCAAAGTGACAAAACTTGGCTAAGTATCTGATGACAATGTCATTATCATAATTTAATAGTGCAATCATAAACTTCATGTGCACATTAAAACTGGGTTTATACTGTCATAGTATTATAAACCATCAAAATGTATTCTACTAATATGCCAAATATTAATTAATTTGTCTTCTTGTAAATCTGATAATTATTCAGAATTCCTCCATTTTAGCTACTATGAGTCTGGCATACAATTATGAAGAAAATAACATGCACATAAATTAAGCTATTTGCGCATTATTGGTTTATATATAATTAACCATACAAAAAAAAAGATTAGGATCATTTTTATAAATAATTTAAAAAACTCTTTCGTCCGCCAGTTTTTCATGATGGCGGCATGTTCCCCATGATGGATTTTAGATAATTTTTTCCCCGGAGATAAAGGAGAGATCCTATAGAAGATTTTCCAGCAAAAATTATCTTTCCAAAAATGATTTCCTTTTAGCCACACAATATGTCTCTACTACTAGGAATACAGAGAGGACATGAGTTTAGGGGTGGTCGGGCACCCGAAATTTTGGTCAATAAATCGGGCATCTAAAAATCCAAGAATGTTGAGCAAGTATTTTTTATGCCCCGAGCATCTCAAGAACTAAGTATATAATACCATGTTAGCACTAACCTCCAATTCAAACTTTAAAAAAAATTGTGTTTAACTGATATTTATAGTTGAATTATTTCAATTCAACTAATATTAAACAAAGGTATTATTTTTTATTAATTCGTAAATTATTATGTTTGCTTTCAACAAAACTACAATAACGTTTCTCACAGGTTACAAGTTTACAACATGTGAAATCAAGATTCCTAGGATTTAATTCTCTCTGTCAATTCAACACTTCCACATTTAGATTTTAAAACCCTATGCTTGCAAAAACTTAGTTTAAATTAGTTTTATTTACATTTCTTTAATTTATTATTACTAGCCAGATTTGTTAGGAACAGAACTTTTGCAAAGCAAAGCGAAATCTGGTCTATTATTAACTATAAATTCTTGAGCATAAGCTAATCATTTTAATTATCTCTTTTAATCAAATGTGACTGTTTTAACTTATAATTTGAAATTTTATAGGCTTGTGACAAAGTTGTTTGCAAAACGAAATATCCGTCCGAATCTGCCCTTGCTTGAGTGTAATTTTGTAATGCCCGCCCAATACAAATATTTGCTGCCAGACCACCCCTACACGAGATAGCAGGAAACTCAAGGCTGAGATGGTATGGACATGTAATGAGGATGGAAAAGGAAAGAATATTAAAGCTAATTATTTGAGATAAAGTATGTTGGCAAAAGACTGCCAGTAAGACCAAGAAAGATGGGAGGAGAAGAATGGTGAAAGGAAGATGGAGGCATTTTAATAAACAGACCCAACCACTGGCTGGAAACAGTTGATGGTTCGATCACGGTTCAAGACTTAATCATCAAATAAATCTCTACTTCTTTAATTTTAGTTCCACTGAGAATATGATCTGTGAGGGAACCGTAAAACTACTATTGGGGAACAAACAAGTTGATAGCAATATTGAGTTTATTAATCTTTTTTACAGAGGTTGCATTTGATAGAAAGATCGAATGGAGCAACACGATGAGGATTACGATTCAAGACCACGATGAGGATTACGATTCAAGACCATGTCACGGTGAAGGAGTCGCTGAGTGAAATAGTTAGTCCAGTGATTGTCAGAACCTGAAACAATGGAGTTAATCAAAAACAAGCAGTTCACCAAATGGAAGGTTTTTCAAAATAAAGAAGAGTTTGTTTTTTTAAGGTGAAATTAGATGTACAGATGTCAAATTTCAAGTTTTACTCGAATGTTTCACATCAAATTTTGAATTAAGAACTCAACTTCTTTTTTTTAATAAAGGTCTCCAACGACCCAAAAAACGGAAAATAATGTATTAAAAAAGCAACCTATTATTATTTGCTAGTTATGGTTATACAAAAAAAAACTCCATGTTGGGAGCTTGCGATTGAGCTGTAGCTATACTCAGTCGGTTGGTATGAATATGGTTAGAGCTGTATTTAAATATGATAATCTTTAAATTGAAAAATGACACCTGAACACAAGAATTGAACCCAGGACCTCTTAGTATGCCAATGTTCTGAGCTACCCAGGATTATTCTTCACTAATATTTTAAGAGCGTTTGTAATGGTCTCGCAGACATTCGTGGCTATATGTGAGTGGTCAATTAAGATTACGAATCCGACACCTTAGCTCAGTCGGTAGCGAGTCTAGGGTCCCGGGATGACCGAAAAATGTATCATTGATGGAAATATGGGTCTACCCTTTCACATTGATAAGTTAAGGGCCGAGGACTGGATGTTGTGCCTGTCCTAATCTGAAGTTGGTTTATAAGTCATATGAAGCTATGACTAACCTAGCAAGCCAGAAGTGGAAAATATATGTCTTGAATAAAAAAACTGACCCAGGCCACAGACTGGAAACAGTAATGGATGTAAATAAATTAAGATTTGAGCCATCTTAAACACGAGAGGGCTATATACTGCCAACAGTACAATGACAATTGTATGAATACACATATCAATAGCCAAATAGTCATTGTACTATTGGCAGCATAAAGCCTTCCCGAGTCAAAGGGGGTTGCACTATCTGATAGCCCATAATCTTAATTGACCACACACATGTAGCTAACGATTTCTACACATCCATCCAGAATCTGCCTTAAAATATGAGTGAGGAATGACCCAGGGCACAGGATGACTCCTGGATAGCTCAGTGGTTAGAGCATTGGCGTACTAAGCCAAAGGTCCCAGGTTCGATTCATGTGTCCAGGCATCATTTTTCAATTTAAGGAAAATAAAACGGGGACATGTTGGGGCATATGTTTGGTCAGAGAGAAGTCTTAGAAAAATCTGGGAATTTAATCAAATTTCTGGATTTTTTTTTACCTCTTCACTAAAATAAAAACTAGAGATGTTTCGAATCCACAAGTCTTTTAAAAATAAACAGCTTCAGTAGAAGTGAACACATTTAAATATTAATTTAAAAAAGTTGTTTAAAGGTTGGTGCCACTGACAAATTATATTTGGTTTGTTTTAGCTATAAAGTCATAAACAGAAAAGAGGACACTTTTTTTTTAGAAAATTAAGTAGATTGATACAATTTGGTCATTTTTTGTGATTTGTTACTCTCACAACTACATAAGTTTGTATAATTCATGTTGACCCCGGTGGTCTCGAGGAAGGGCTCGCCTCAGGATTTGATGTTTGTTAATTAATTAATTCTACTAATAACTCAAAATTGTTATTTAAAGTCAAGGTTTTCAAAATTGTATTCAAAATACTTTTTTGAGATTTTATGAATCTTGAATCACTCAAATACTTAAGGATTTGAACATACCATCTCCAATAAATAAGCAGATTTTATTTACAATAGTCAAAATAACATTTTTCTATCAGTTAATACACACCAGTGATCCTCTTTTAACAGTCTCCCCTGTTGAGCATAATAATCTCAATCCTCAAAGTCAACATGAAGGTTTTAAAGTCATCTTTCCACCTCCTCTACGCGTGTCATTAGCTAAAGTTGAGTTATTGCCATGCGCACGATCAAGAATTTGATTATGTTATAGAAAGAAGAAACTAAAAGACAACGTGTCTCCCAACAATTTTAAACTTCACTTGTGCAGGTGAGTTGGTGTCTAATCATATTTCAAAATATGGACGCACTTAGTCTAGGCCACAAAGTGACACATTTACTTAGCCTTAAAGAAACAAAAAATTGGACACACTTAAGATATTCACGTAATAAACTAGAGCGTAGTGTTTGCAAGTCAAGTGTAAAATACTTGTGCACTTGCAGAAGATACAGGATAAACAAACCTTGTTAGTTCCGTCATAAGTGAAAGTGGCACTGCCACCATTGGCGGTGACAGAAGATGCGGAGGACACTCCCAGGACTGTGATAGTTGCCAGGTTCATGTTTTCTCCAATATATCCTGTCTTTCTGGGGGTCCCTGTCAGCTGAGAGGACTGGAGTGAGAAGGACACCAAGGTGTATGCCCCCGCCTCATAGGTCCCTGCAAACAAAGATGATGGTTTGAATGTTTTAGGTAGAAGTGGACTGTATAAAGTTATAATGGACATCACAAAACACTTGTGTATACTGATTGTTTATATGATACAATACAAACACTTGAGAATGTGTAGAAACCATGATTATGAGTATTGTTTAAGACCAATATTTGACAACCGATGGGTTTGGATCCAACCATGACAACGATAAGAGATGACCGATACGAGACGAGCACTGTTGAGAAACTGAGATGCGCACAATAAGTGGTAGAGACAACAGTTAAAAATGTGCACACAACACTAATAACCGACAAACATAAAGTATTCGGCGCCAACACACGAAAACAGTACACACAGCTAAAATGAAACAAAATAAAAACAATATACAAATACACAAGCCGCATATAGAATGTGTTTTTATCATTAGATATTGGCCGACCTGACAATGAGACAGGGCAACATCTTTACTGGGTTCTTGGTTAAGTTTCTTTAATTTTACAGGGCTTATATGCACCTGAAAACAGAAAATCCAGAAGTCAGAATTTAATAAAGGACCCTGGAAATTTAAGATATTTTTCAAGATACAAAGAAGAACATAAACCAGTGTAGACCAATTGTGTAGAGAGGGGAAGGGGTTAGGGAGTTCAACCCTCCCACCCCCTAAATTTTTCTGAAGTTTTTAATACAAAGCTTAAAGATGGCCTTGTATCAAACTTCAAATAACTTATAAAAGCATTCACTTTTCAAAACTTTTCCAGGGAAGGACCACTCCGGATAGCTTCAAGAGACATTTCATTTTCAAATAAATTCCAGGCAATTAGCACTCTAAATGGCTTCTAAAGGCATGCGATTAAAAATAAAACCATAGGGGTCAACCCCAAATAGCTTCTATGTGCATATAATATTTTAAAAAACATCCAAGCAAGGACCATTCCAATTAGCTTCCAAAAGTATCCAATTTTCAAAAATACGTCGGTGGAAAATAACATTCAATAAATTCCTAAGGCATCTTGTTTTAAAAATTTGCTGGTGAAAAATTACTCCAGATAGCTTCTAGTTTTGCATCTAATTTTTGAAGAAGAAAAAAAGTGAGTAACACTACAAATAGCTTTTTGGGACATCCGATTTTTTAAAAATTCTGAATGGGGACTGCTTCAAATAGATTATAGCAAATCTAATTTTTTATATATATATTATTTCCTCACCCCCCCCTACCCCCCCTGTACCACTATTGTATAAAGCACCAACCCATCTCAACCTCGAAATTCTGACTCACCCTACATGCATACATTTTATCTTCAATTTATGTGATTTTACAAATATCACCAACAAAGTTATCTTGTTCCAAGAATTTGATTGAAATTAATGAAAATTCTGAGTGTTTTCATTTATAAATTAGCATATAAAATATTGGGGAAATACATTTTTTAGTCTGAAAAACTCGACACAAAGTCTGGTGATTTCAAAACTTTTAAAATTGCGTCAACCATGATTTAGAGGTTTGCTGATTCTACGCAAATTGAGAATTTACTGCGCAAATAGTCACTGCTTCGGAAACAAACTCTAGAGCGAATTGTGTTATTTTTACAACCTGCGAACCAATCGTGTTGCCAATCAGGAACAAATATAACAACACCATTCTTCAATAAAACATGTCCTTAATATTCACCCTCCACATCCTGTTATTGTGAGATTAGTATTAACAACTGGAGCCTTAGACCCTAGGCTAGGAGATATAAGGAGGAGGGTGGATACAACCCAAACTGATCATCGTAAACTTAAATTATTTAATATAGGAAAGAATGATAAGGAAGGTAAATTTAAAGTAAGACCTTGAAATTCTCACGGATAGAAATAAGCTCACCCCTCTCCTTTCCCTGTCTCACCCGAGAGTGTCCCAGTATAGCTCTATCCTCCTTGTCTCACCAAGAGTGTCCCAGTATAGGTCCCTCTGCCTTGTCTCACCGAAACTGTCCCAGAAAAAGCTCCCCCTCCCTGTCTCACCAAGAGTGTCCCAATAGACCCTTATCCCTCTCTGTCTTACCGAGTGTGTCTCCATCATCCCAGTAGAGTTCGCCACTGGCAGATCCAGACTCGTCGCTCGCCACCATCAGCTGGAAGTTGTTCTTGCGAGAAGCCGTGGTGGTCATCCCGGGCTCCTGCATGGGGAGTATGTGGCCCCCTCTGACCAGCAAGGGGATGGTGTCCAAAGGAGCGTCTAGGGTTGTATCCGCCCCACCAGAGGTCAACAAGGCGCCAGTGTAAAAGTCATACCACTGTGCCAACGGTAGGTAGATGTCCACTTGTGTCGTGGCCTGGTGACAGATTGGGGGGACCTTTATAAGAATGTGTCAAAATTGGCTGATCCATTATACTTCAGGATGTTTTCTAGTGATTAATAAGTCCTGAAATGAGATTTTGGTCATGAAATTCACTAAAAAGTTACATTGACAGTGGGTGGGCCCTTTGGCTCAGCAAGCAGCGTTGAGTGTAGGGTCAGGGGTAATAAAGTTCCAAGGCTTGTTTTTATCTTTCGGCTTTAAATTCGTTATTTAAATAATTTTAGTGGTGTAAAATGCATTTAGCTACCATGGTGAATAAAAACTGGACTCATAATATAGTGGTAAGTTCACCTGGTTATGAACCTAGAGTTCCTGGGTTCTATTTTCAGCTGGTATCATGCATGGGTAATTTTCCTGAAAGTGAAATTATCCCGACAATGACCAGGGCTTGGTTAATTAGTCTTAAATAATGTTTAAGAGCTTCCATTGGTTTCACAACCTCGTCACTATCACCTTCTCACCTCATCAGAGCATGAAAAGAACCTCCATGGTAAGGATGTATGATGAGTACATTCGGGCGTCCCCTGGGCAATGGTACATTAGTACTGGTTAAGCTTGCCACAAACGGGGCTACGAGTGAGGTAGCCCAGACACGCATATATATTTGTTTTTTTGTTGTTTTTTTTACTATATAAAATTATGCTAAGTTAATGGTACAGAGAATAATAAAAAAACCACTCGAGTAATGCAAAACAATACCAATTATAGCCGTCCTGAATGCACGACCGGCATAAAATTGACACTGCACATGTACCAACATTCACAAAGAGCACTCGGCAGATCTTTTAATATTCTATTCTTTCAATGGTTGAAATACTCCTTGGCAATTCAAGTTTTGCTTATTTTCCTCTATGGACAAGCATGCCCCTTACCCTCTTTCCTTCCCATTCATACCTTCTCCCATTTGAATGCTTTAGAATCAAATTTGAGTCAGCTTCTAGTAGGTTATTTTGGGGAGGACTTACCCACAGTCACGCTTGACTAATATAAAAAAAAAGATTCTGTGGAAACTATAAAATATGTTAAGTTTGTGATTTAAAAGATATTTGTAAACATAAAGTAAGTTTTTACTTCACCTCAAGCAGTACTTTCATTACCCATATGGACTGAATGCGCCTGAAAAGTTATTAGATTAGCTTTCAGGCCACAAATGTTTGTTAGCAAAGTCCATAGTGCCGATAAGATTAGTTTTTTTTTTTATATTCTGCTCAAAATTACCTTGAGCCATAAATCATTCTTGTATTTGAAGTTGGAAGTGATTGATTTATAATAAAATTTCGTTTCTTCACATTAATTTTTTGAGTTTTAATTTATTCATTTTTTTCGCTGTGGGATTATTCAATTGTAAAAGTACCACAGATTTCCCCCCCCCCTCCCTCCCCCTACCACTGCGTCTTACTACTCATTCAGGTTATACACCTATGTACTAATTACACGAATGTTTAAAGGAATAGTAAGGTTTAACTTAAAGGAAGTGTATCTGCATTTGCATGGAGGGAGAGTGGAAAACCATCCTGAGTACACCCGACTGGGATTGAACCACCATTTCCTCGTCTTCAGCAGTCTAGTCTATTGCAAGAGTAGCACGTTGAACCATGCAGCTATCGAAGCAGGTACCACAAATGAAGAAGGTACCACAAATAAGATCCTTACAACTTTCTTGGTGAATATATCAACTTTCTGTCAAACGATTTTATTACTGTCACATTTCCAGTTGTTTGTACTGCCACACAAATTGGCCAGCATTGAGCAAAACTAAACACTAGTTCCATCACGTCTCGGCAGGGACCTCACCTCCGTGAGTACTGGAGCAATGAGTAGCCCGGAGCCCCACATGAAGGCCGTGTCGATGGAGTAGGTTGATTCGTCCGAGGGGAACCTGCGCAACAGTAACCATGGCAACAGTGAAAATCATCAAACCACACTCTCTCTCTGCAGGTATTACCCGGTGGTATAGTAACAGGGGCAGGGGGGATGCAATATCTACAGAGTACTATGATTTTTAAAGGGGGCAAATTTATTTTCGAGGACCCCACAAGCCTATTTTGACTCCAATCTCTCAGAAACTGTTCCTACAAACTTGATTGAACATTTATATTATTATTATGCTGATAGTAAGTGTATTAGAAGTCTTAACTGGTGAATATTATATTAATAGAATATAGTTGAAATAAATGTCTTAAATGTAAAGAAAAGGAACTGCATCCCATTCTAAGGCAAATATACTCCTCTTAAAATTGAGAGGAACTAGATTTTGAAAATGAAAAATAAAATAATGTAGTTGTGTTTAGTAGTGACTAGAATAGCCAGTCAAATTAGGAGGAGGGACTTTAAATATGGCTCCCCCCCCTCCCCCCAAGTTTTAGTCTGCGGGAGGCAGAAAATTGATGTGGAAAACATTGAAACATCGCTGCCTCTTATTTTCAACTATTGACCAGTTTATTTATTTATTTATTTATTCCTAGTCATATTATATATATGAGCATCAAAAATAAAAATGTATATTTAACAAATATAGGACAGATCCACTATTTTCCCAAGCTGAATCCAGAATCTGAATTTTATAAAACATGCTCAACATAACATTTTTACTTAACTATATTAATTGTTAAGTAGCTGTAGAAAATATATACCTAGTAACTAAACGTTAACAATGTTTTAAATAATATGTTCATTATATTATACATAAAACTTTACATTAAGCGGTACATTAATGGTCTGGTGTCTGGCTGTTAAGTTTGTTTTATATCTAAATTTTTTTAAGCTAAGCCACCAATGCAAATTAATAGATCTAGAATAAAATACAATTAGAAATTTAAAAAAAATATGTATCTTGACTACTATATTTTCTCAAATCCTTGAATCTCAAATATCTTCCCTAAATCTTCTAAGAAAGATAATGACTTCTTAAGACAAGAACTGAAGCTTGCACTCACTCGAAGAAGATCGGTGTGACCACAGTGCTGCCATCTATATGTGCCTCGTAAAACAAGGTATAGAGATACGGCAGCAGCGAGTATCGAACAAGAAGGGCTTTCTTTGAGGCTGCGACTACATCATCTCCTAGAGAGGCAGGATCCTGGGCCTAAGACAAGAGCAGAAGTGTCTGTAATATATTGTAATGTCTCCCAATCTTTAGTCAGATAAAGACCTGGTCTTTCTTTGAACTGAATAGTTCCGTCACAATTTGGTGAGAATGTTTATTTACCGTGTATCCTTTGCCGTTGTGGTTGCGTGAGAAGGGGTAGAAGGCCCCTAGTTCCATCCAGCGTTGACAGAGGGCATTGTTGGTATTACCGTTGAAACCGCAGATGTCTGCTCCCATCAAAGGTATTCCAAACAGACTCATACTAAGGAGCTCTATAGAGATAAAATGAACAGTTGTATGAGTAGAGAGATAATATATATCGAGAATTAGCTCCTCATAATCTCTTCTTAATCCTCAAGTCTTTAAGGATATTTGAGATTCAAGGATTCAACAAAATTAATATCTTAGGCAGTAATTCTACTTAGACTAGTGATAAATAAAGCAAGTTGCAAACCCTTGCCTTAAATAATAAACAAGTTGTAGACCCCTACCATACATAGTAAATGAGTTGTACACCATGCTCTACATAGTAAACTAGTTGTACACCCCTTCCCTCCATATTAAACTAGATATACACCCCTGCCTTACAAACTAAACGAGTTGTACAACCCTCACCTGGGACTGTCCAGGCCATGTCACCCCAAGATGATGAGATGTCTCCGCTCCAGTGGCCCACATAGGAGCCAAGTCCGACAAACGAGGAGCGAGAGATCGCAAATGGACGCTTTTGACGGATCTCAGACAAAACACTGCACAATTAATGGATCCCATTAGACCAGGATGGTTTAAGGATGCTACTTGAAGGATTAGTAAGTACTCATTTTGACCACTATTAAATCAAATTATTAATTCTGTTGCAAGTTTAAATATTTTGATACAATTTCTAACAAATTAAGACAGAGGAGGAGGAGGAGGAGGAGGTATTAAATAGGAGACACCACTAACAGATACACTTGTGTGTTTTCCATCTTCCATCCAGGCAAATGCCAGTGAAATATGACTCACGTGCTGGTGACGATGGCCTCGGTGAAGCCATACATGTTATGCAGGTTGTAGTGTTTACCCGCGTACTGATCAGCGTCCATGCATACAGTCCTGGATATGAGGGAGCCCCCAGACACGCCGGGTGTGAAGGGGGGGTTGTTGAGAGAGTTATCCGCGCAACCGGTACTGCTGCCATCCAGGAAGTTGGATGGCTCGTTCATGTCCTGGCGGCAAGTAACATTTGTTGAAACCTCCTCGCGGTTCTAAGACTCGTGGTTACAAATAATTAATTGCTCTGGGACTAGTTTCCAAATTTTTTGGGCATTTTCTAGCATTCTTTTGCATTATTTAAATTTTCCCTAGAGAGTCTTTGTAATGATAAGAAATTAATTATTAAATGTCATATGACATGCTTCGGTGAACACATAGTTTAAGGAGATATTCTCACAATAGACTAGACTGCTGAAGATGGGAAGATCGGGGCTTGATCTCGAACGAGTGTACTGACAGTGGTTTTTCCTAAATGGTTTTACAATCTTCCTCCATGCAAATGTGGGTGCACTTCCTCAAAATTAAACCTCCTTAATCCCTAACACATTTGTCTGGTTAGTACATAGGCATATAACCCAAATAAAATTCTAAAAAAAATTATTCATATGAAATATTAATATCATGTTTATAACTAAAACAATACACAAAAATGGAACAAAGTTGACTATTTTTATTAACAGCAGTATTTAATGTGTAATTTATGAACTCGCTTACAAGCTTAATTCTATAACAGACACAGCACGCATGGTGGAAACTCATTTTTAACATTATTACCTTTTTTTTATTTTCTACTTGTGCCAGGAATTGAATCTGGGACCCTCTATTGAGTTGATGGAAACCCTACCGACTTAGCTAAGGTGTTAGAAGGTTGGTTATCTAGAGTTTAGATTCGCCAAGCCTATGCCAATCCAAGATTTTAAATTTTGAATCGCCTGTTTCGGTGGTTGAGTGGTCTAAGGCAGTCTTTTTAAAGTGTGATCTGGGGCAGCGGATCCCAGGAAGTATCATAGTTAAAAATTAATCAAAGAATGTTGACCACATATAATCCAAAAAATTTGAAAATCAAAAATTAAATATGAAATACTCATTCTATTTTGTATTTCTTTTCTCAATAGACACAAGTCACATAGATAAAGTAAATGTCTATCAACCTTAAGTCACCAAATCTGAATAATTATTTATCAAGTAACAATTTTAAAATGTTAAACATATTTATAAAAAAACATTACCTACTAATTTATGTTATTATATGATATTTTTGCTTTCGATTTAATTTAATAAAATAATTTTTGTCTTGTATTTATAGTCATAAAATGGAATCGCCTAAAAAATAATATTTTTCCTGCATAACCTTAAACATTCCCTTATACCCCTTCACCTCGGTGGTCCCCAAGTGTGCATAACTTCCATTTGGTGGTCTTCCATCAACAAAACCATGAGAAACACTCTACTCTGACAATGACAGGGAGATTGGGGGCTGAATCCTGTTTTGGTGTACTGAGAGTGGTTTTTCCCTCAATTGTTTTCCACTCTTCCCCCACAAAAAATGTGAGTACACTTGTTTTAAATTCAACCTTACTCATCCCTCACACATTAGCCTAATTATCACATATGTGTCCAACCCAAACAAACAGTAAGATGCAATGTTAAAAAAAGAGAAATTGATTCAATTAAAACTCAAATCAAATATTGGTCTGAACTATGTTTAATTATTTTTAAAAAAAAGACTTTTAGATTATAATTTCAAATTAAATTCCATTGAATCCAAATCTGGGCCCTATTTAGATTTAAAATTTTGAATCCGATTCAAATTATTCTTGTATTAAGATTTATAATTTTGAATTGGATGTGAATTTTAACAAGAGTCCTGTTTGTATTGGAAATTTGGAGGATTCCCAAAAGATAATAATATGTTAGTTATCAGGTGTCGCTAATTATATTGTTTTTGCCAATGAGTGTTAGCGATATAACATTTTCATCTTTTGTCCTGATGATAATCTTGACCAATCATGTTCTTGGGACAAACACTTCTCACGCAACAAACAACACTCTCCAGATAAACTATCACTCCTATCATAATGACTGTCAAGTACTTTTATTAACAACTTATTGACACCTTATTTCCTTTCATGGAAGATTTATCTGGGGATTATGCGGCACAACGTTTTATTTTTTTAAACTAACGCTTTTTTACTAGAGTGGGCTGCATCCCAAAGTGAGCGATGTTTCTCTGCCCCGTGCAGGTATGAGGGCACTATTATTGATTCATCCTAACCTGAGACCAGAAGTAAATAAATATTCCCATATCACCATGCGAAGGACACATGATTGGTGGAACATCAGTGCAATATTTTAAATAGGCGTGACCATGTATAGTCAATACCATAGCAAAGTAGATCGACTACGAATTTTTGTATTTTTTAATACCTACTTTTAAATTTCCTGTCTTATGTTCAGCAAAACTCGGGACAGACTCAGAAAACGCCATAGATAAACGGGAATCACTCAACAATCACAACAACAGTCACTTAACACTGCTGAGATGAACTGTCAACTAACCGTTGCTAACTTGAGGTTAACGTGTGATAAGAACTGTACCAGAGGGTGCCTTAACGCTGTCGAGATGAACTGTCAACTAACCGTTGCTGACTTGAGGTTAACGTGTGATAAGAACTGTACCATGGGGTGTCTTAACGCTGTCGAGATGAACTGTCAACTAACCGTTGCTGACTTGAGGTTAACGTGTGATAAGAACTGTACCATGGGGTGCCTTAACGCTGTCGAGATGAACTGTCAACTAACCGTTGCTGACATGAAGTTAACGTGTGATAAGAACTGTACCAGGGGGTGCCTTAACGCTGAGTCAAGAGTTTGTTGGTATTCGAAAAGTGCTTGCAAAGCTTAACGTATCATTTCTAAATCAAATAAAGAGATACTTTTACTTATAATAATTTTCTAATATTATTTTAAAACAAGTTAAATACATTATATAGGAGGGACTATTTAGTGATTTAGTGATTTAGGGATACCGTTGATGTCCGTTCAGTAGCAAATCAGAGCATAGACTTCCACGTGGCTTTGCTTACATTCTGTTTCAGCTCAGGATGAATCAATAATAGTAGGAGTGACACCAAGTCACACCATTGGCGTGTCACTAGTGAGGTTGGTGAAACATTCAACCTGGACTTTCTGAACCAACTGATTATATCAGCACACGACTTGTATGTACAAACATACATACACACATACATACTTAATCCTTACGGGATAGGCAAGCAACTGTGCATATAGCTAAAAACAACACCTCCATACATACTCCATCCTCATTAACTTTCTCAACACTTTCCTATCCTTGTCTACTCCCTTCGCTTCAACAACATCCATACACTGAGTCATACATTCTCTTTTATTCTTAAAACTTTTAATGTTTCTCTCTTTCACACATTCGTCTACAACATTTAACCACGTATTACATAGCTTACTCCTTACTTTAGATCCACACACTCTGCTTTCATATATTTGCTTTATCATTCGATCCACACTCATCATCTCAACACGCCCAAACCAATGTAATACGTTTCTTTCACAATTACCTTTTGGATTTTCTTTCAAATACTCCTTCAGCACCCATTTATTACTGACACTGTCCATACAAGTTTTTTCATATATATTTCTTATATATCTCATTCCAAACCTGCATTGACCTTGCTCTTGTTTTTCTCCTGACAAACCCATGCTTCACATCAACATACTTTTATATACTGCCACCTTTGCCTCTTTTGATACTATTTCATTCTTTGCGATAGTTCACATACGAGGCACATCCAGAAAGTAAGAGAACTGGTTGCCCTCTCGTGCTGTGAGATTTTTTTCCAGGGTTGGCAACACTGAATGGTAGTGGGGGTTCTTCTGAACACAACGAGCACAGGCGGATCTAGTTAATATGAAAACTCGCCTTGTAATGTATGTCTGTGTGAAATATGTCGATAAGAAATCCCGCCAAGTGCAAGATGTGCGCTGTCATCAGGTTCCTTCTTGCTGAAGGAAAAACACCAACTGAATATTTTTCACGGATCAAAACTGTTTATGTCGAAGGTGCTATTAACCGAGCGAACGTGTTTAAGTGGTGTCGTGAGTTTAATGAAGGCAGAACTAATGTTCATGATGATCAGAGGTGTGGAAGACCTTCCATTTTGACCGATGAGCTGGTGCAAAAAATCGAGAAAACTGTTTGGGAAGACAGCCGATTGACAGTAGATTAAATTTCTGTAATGTTTCCACAACTCTCCAGATCTCTCTTACACGAAACAATTACAGAAACGCTGGGATTCTGAAAATTGTGCGCAAGATGGGTCCCAAAACAATTGACAGAGCAGCACAAAGTGAATCGGGTCGCTAGTGCTCGCGAATTCCTTGAGCGATTTGAATTGTAAGGTGAGGATTTTCTGAGCTTAATTGTGACTGGAGATGAAACCTGGGTGGCTCATTACACTCATGAGACAAAAAGACAGTCATCACAGGGGCGGCACACCAGTTCCCCATCTGCCAAAAAATTCAAAACCTCAATTTCAGGCAAAAAAATCATGGCCACTATGTTTTGGGACAGAAAAGGGATCATTTTGATAGAATTTCTGCCTCAGCGGGAGACAATTAATGCATCACAAGAGTGTGAGACCCTAAAAAAAGCTCAAGAGAGCAATTCAAAACAAACGGAGGGGAATGTTGACGAAGGGAGTGCGCTTATTGCATGACAACGTCCTCCAGCACACAGCCAACGCCACCAAGGCGCTTTTGGACTAATTCGGTTGGGACATTTTGATCACCCCGCATACTTCCCTGATTTTTGCCTTCAGACTTTCATCTTTTCATCTCCCTAAAGACTCACATGGGTGGAAAAAAATTTCAACAGACGAGGAGGTGAAAAAAGAGGTCCTGAACTGGAAGAAGGAGATGGCGTTAGAATTCTTTGAGGAGTGTATAAAAAAGTTTGTACCACGGCTCACAACCTGCATAGAATGGGAAGGTGACTACTTGAAGAAATAACTGACATATTTACCAACAAAATCCAGTAATTTTGTTTTAAATACATTTAAAAAAATAGAAAAATCGAGTACGCTTACTTTCTGTACGTGCCTCGTACATCCAATTACTCTCCGAGATGCATTCACCCGTCTATCGATTTCACCATCCAGCATTCAATTTTTACAGAACATTCTACATAGATACACAAAATTATTCACTTGTTCTAACAGTATTCCATTTATAATAAGCTGACAATCATTTCCTTTGTCATTCTTTAATACTTTTATAGCTTTTAACACCTCAGCCTCATTAATTCTTTCACTTATCATAACATTTTCCTTATTTTCTTCAACTTCCTATACATTTCCCCCATACAATCGCCCAAAATACTCCCTAAATCACTTTCTTATAGGCCTAATGTTTTCATCCCATATCATCCCATAGGTCTTTCCTTGCACTCCTTGTTTCGTCCACTTTACCCACTTCCAGAACAGGTTCTTATTTCCTTCAAAATTATTCTGCATTCTTTCTCCTTCTTTTAATCTCATTTGCTCTTTACTCCTTTCTTTTTATTAATCTCTTTCTCTTTGTATATGTCCCACAACCTCACCTAAATTCTGTTTCACTCTTCAAAGCATTCATTTGTTTGTATGCTTCTTACTTTTCTCTTACAGCTTCTTTCACCTGATCATTCCACCATGCTTAGCTTTTTAAGTTTCCCACCACCGCAGATCCACACGCAACTTTCTCACACTCAGCTACAGCCTCTTTTATTCTGTTCCCAGCAATTTCTATATCATTAGCATTTTTTCAACATTCCATTCATGCTCTTGTAAAGTCAATTTTTCGCCCAGCAATCTTTCATATTGTGCTTTCACACTTTTATCATGCAACTTTTCTACTCTCACTCTTAGTTGCTTAATACTCTTGCATTGCTTACTCACAAAATTCCTACCTAATTCAACTACTGAGATCACAAGGAAGTGATCCGTTCCACATTCAGCTGCACGCACAGCCCTAGTATTCTTTACTAAGCTTCTAAGTCTCTCATCATGTACCACAAAATCAATCATTGTTCTCAAATCACCCCTTTGTCTCGTATACTGGTGAATATCTTTGTGCTTAAACCATGTTATACACAAATAAACCTTTTTCTAAACACATAATCACTAACTCATTACCATTCTCGTTCACCCTGTCATCACCATATCTTCCTAACACTATCTGAATTCTCTATTTGGGTACCCGGTACCCACCCATTCATATCTCCTAACAAGATAATTCTTTCATCCAGTTCACATACATTCAAGACTTCACTGAGCTCATTGCAAACTTCCACTCTCACATTCTTGTCTTCACTCTCCATTGGAGCATAACCAGCAACCAACATAATTCTACGAATACCAATTTTCATATGTACCCATAGAAGTCTAGATAACACCAACTCATATCTTCTCCCAAACAGCTTAGCTGTTGGTCTTAATATTAAACCTACTCCCTGGCTTCCCCTTACCCATTCATCTACACCTGACCACAGTGCCAGGCTACCATCACTCGTCATCAAAACATATTTCCCTTTTCACATAAACACAGAATATAAATTCTCCTTCCAATCACTACCCATAACAGTTCATTCTCTTTATTCCACCCTCCTCTCATCTTCCACGTTCCAATAGTCCATGTTCTCACCAGCTTGTCAACAGATGGGCCCTTCAGTTTTAACCTCAGATATCCATCATAGATTTGGTAATCAGAAGCTAATATTGTACAGTTTCTTTTACTAATTAGTTTAAAATAGACCAGGCTATTAGCCTTGATCATACCCTTACAACTTATAAACCAACTTAAATCTATAACAGACACAACAGCCAGACCCCATCCGTTAATTCATCACTGTGAAATGGGAAATGCAAATTTTACCACTGATAGATATTTCAGCCATGCCAGGAATTAAACTCGAGACCTTTAGCTCTGTAGGCAGACACGATACCAACTGAGCTAATAAGGTGGATCATATCTATATTAGTTAAACTAATTTTGGAGGGATGAGGAAATTAGAATTTAGAAGAAATCGGTCCGAATTTGTGTTTAGGGAAGAGTGAGAAACCATTTGAGAAAAAAACACCCACAGTCTACCTGACCAGGATTTGAACCCCATCCTACTCATCTTCAGCAACCCAGGCTATTGCTAGACTGATTCCTTAGATCATGTGAGCATATACGCGACTATATTCATTGTTAAATAAATCTGTTTGAGTATCAGGAACGATTGGAAAGCTTAAAACAAAACAAACAATTATATTTCTATAGCTCAAGTTCCATAATTTATACATAAGGTTCTAATAGTATTTATATAATGTGTTTATGTTTAGGAGCAATGTTCACACAGTTTAGGGTTCAAACAACGAAACATGTCACGTCTGATGACAGGTAACGTTACTGTGGTGAGAGGATTTACACATTATGTTAGAGGATAGCGAACTTACAATCCAAGCTCCATCGAACTCGAACAGGTCGTACATGGACTGTAACATCTCCTTCCAGTAGGTTATAGAGTCAGGATGTGTGAAGTCAGGCCAGACTGTGGAAACAGGGTTCCACACCTGAGGATAGATCAGATGTACAGATGTAAACAAACACTAATCAATAAATATAAATATAAATGTACAATCTAGAAAATGAGTACAACCCTAAAACACAAATCATAGCAAGAAATTCAAATTCCCTCTAAACTGCTGCATGGGTGTAGAAAGGTGATGGGAGGGAGGGGGTGATACAGCCCAAACCCCACTGTACATTCATGAACCCACCTTATGGAGGGGTCCACTTATATGTAGACAAATACAAATTTAAATAAATTATTTTTATTTCATTAGTAATTTTATTTGAAAATAGTTAACATATTATACCTAATTATTATATACAAGATGCATTTTTATAACCTCCTACTAACACCAACTCTGCTAACATTTCAAATAACAGACTGTTTGTGATGCGTCCAATAATGTGTTTTGGAACAAAGGACGTTTCTTGGAATGAAACGAGTTTGTGGGATTGAGAAAAGGACTAAAATAGTTTTGTAATATTTTACTTAAGAATCACACATTCACCCCATTACTCCTTCAGTAAAACTGAGGTTTCTACACCTTTGATGATAGAAAGGTTGCAGGTTTATGAGATGAATGTTTCAGAATCTTAGCAAGGTCTCACTATTGTATTATTAATATTACACTCAACTGTTCTGATTAACAGACTTGGGTGCATACCACTTGACTTAGAGGTCCTCTTGAAACCACATTGGGAATGCAAGGAGTTTTGACAAAATCTAGAATTGTGTAGAATCCCGATGTCAACGGTGGATATGGGGAAAATGGTTGATAGGGGAGAAATGAGTGTTGAGGATGCTGAGAATCATATACTATCGGTGCATACGTTGGTCCACGGATGGACGTACAAGTTTATGGCAGCACTAGTAGGATTCCTGGCCAGTGATAGGCCTGCTGAGATGAGACCCTTCTACAGGAATATGTTGGTCGAAAGGTCCGTCAAGAGGCTCCTCAGTTAAAGATGCAGGTACAGCTATGGAAGAAACGAAACCTACTGTACGTGCACCGGCTATAAGTCGTGCGGGTACAGTGGGGTGGCTGCGGGAAGAGATAACAACATGGCGAGTCTGCGGGACTATGAAATAGTGGCATCGGGGCTGATTGGGGTCTCCTCAACCACGTGATTTACAAACAAGGGTGAGAGTGAAAATATGGGTCATCCTGTAAAGGAGAGGGTAGTTGGCGGTGGGTCAATCATTGGCTTGATGGACCCAAATCTGAGGCATGCTGGGCGAGGTGACAGAACCTACATGAGCCCGAATCCCGAGGAAGATCTGGTGATGAAGCACATAAGGAAATATTTACAAGGAGGTGGAGAGGACCATGAGGGGACGTTTGAGTCAAGGGATGGGGAGGTGATCTTCAAATCGATATATAGGCGGAATATGAGAATCATTTTTGAAATGCTCTTCTCTGATGCCTATAGAATCTCGAGGGAGAGGTCGTGTAGGGTCCACTTTCAGGTGGTTGGTTTCGGTCTCAAGGTTTGGTGTGGGTCGGAGCACCAAGATACCATATTTTACCAAGAGCTGAGGGAATGTTTCTACACTGCGGTGGGTAAACACGGCTCGGGTATGGGTACCATTGCGGTATTGGAGCTGCTGTGGATGGACGGGGTGATGGAGCACTTTGCAGATAGAGAGAAAATGCTGGAGGGCAGGGATATACGGATCATGTCGACCTGGAGAGCTCCATACGAGACCTACGGGTCTGAAGGAGAGTATTTGGTCACGACATATTCGTGGGATGGCAACAGCTGGCCGGGTAACGAATTTTGGAATGGGAAGTTCGGCTCTATAGGGGACTCGGCAGCGGCGTCATCGACGCTGATATCACAGGTCCAGAACGCGACGTTAAATCCCCAAGTGTTGACCAACATCTGCAGAATTTGTGAAGACTGTCCTGATGATCCTTTGGTAGCCATACCTGTAAGGCCCAAGATTAAGATAGATGCGAAGCCACAGGATAAGTTCAAGGAGGCGATCTCTGATAAGACCGAGCTTAGCACTAAGTCTAAGCAAAATTGGAAGTTCTGGAGACATGGCCTGGGTTACGAGAAGAAGGAGAGAGGTATAAATAGTAAGTCGGTAAGCAAGGGCAGTCAAACGAGAGATTGCACGGATGTGGAAGGGGAGATGGTAAAAGAAATAGGTGATGTGCCATCTCAAGCGTACAGGACTTTCGAGAAGACCTTGAGGCTGTCCAGGTTGGAGGAGAAGAACACCCTGCACATGGCACTCCAACATGTAGTAAGATTGGGGCATGAATGAGGTGGGAGTATCATGTTCCCTACTCCTTAGTCGTTGGACAAGATTCAGCTGAAATTACTGAACTTGCCAACAGAGGTTGGTGGATCTCATAGAACAGTTGTTCAAGAGGAGAGAGGAAGAGTTCAGCCTGGAGCAAACGTATCAGCAGTTTGTAGCAGCTCACGGTCGCAAAACCTTTAATCCGAGTGTGGCATGGCCGGCGTGCTATTCACTCACGTACAATCCGTAATGTCTAAGCGTATACTTAAAATAGGCCAAATCAATGCGATGAGGAGTGTGACCATGCTGCATGAGATTCGTAAGTTGGCGGAGGAAATGAAGCTCGATGTCGTATGTATACAGTATGTATACCTTAAGAGGAAAAGTTCCGCACATGCCGGTGGTTACAAGCGGAGAGATGCCAATGAGTGCCATTGTTATCTTTAATAGGAATATTACTGTGACTAAGATTACATAGTTGAGTAACCGATGGGTAGCTTGTGTGGAGCTGGGAACTGGCGCTGGCAGGGTTGTTCTGGCAAATCTGTACTTTCAGTTTAGGCATCCAATTGAGCCGTACCTGGACCAGATGGAGGTACTGTGTAGGATGTACGCAGGTGAGCCACTCATTATTACTGCTGATGCCAATGCCATTGTTACCGGATGAGGACGAGGAAGCAGATACGGAAGAACAGAGGGAGTTGAGAGGAACCATGACTCGGGGCATGTATGACAATGAGGAGCCTGTGGAAGTGGTTAGTCAGGACGAGGGGATCAGGACTATTGCTCAGATGGGGAAGAAGAAAGCACCTGAGCCAGATGGGATAGTGGTCGAGGTACTGCAAAAGACGGCAAACCTCATAGCCCCCTACCTTGCAGGTCTACTAAACGAATGCCTCTCTCAGGGCAGAATCCCAAATATATGGAAGCATAGCGAGGTAATCGTGCTAAGCAAGGGGGAGGACAAGGATCCGCTTCTTCCAAAGTCATATGGACCCATCTACCTACTAAACACGAGTGGGAAACTCCAGGAAAAAATACTGTGCAAAAGATTATTAAGGCACAGGATAGGAGTGGGCATGCATCAACAGCAGTATGGCTTTCGAAGGGGTAAATCGACAGAGGATGCCATCTGTAGAGCAATGGAATTGATCGACTTGGCCGCTGACAGATACGTGGTGGGGATATT
Source organism: Timema monikensis (assembly GCA_902151445.1). Classification (NCBI taxonomy): domain Eukaryota; kingdom Metazoa; phylum Arthropoda; class Insecta; order Phasmatodea; family Timematidae; genus Timema; species Timema monikensis. The sequence goes on from CABFVZ010000924.1 coordinate 197,768, forward strand.
CGTAGACATCTTGGGGGCGTTTGACAACCTAAGGTGGCTGGCGTTGTTCGACCGGTTAAGAGAACTGCAGTGCCCAGGGCAATTGTATTGAAGCGTGAAGGACTACTGCCAGAATAGGTATGCCACCCTGACGTATCAGAGTGCCAGTGTGCAGAAAAGATTGACCAAGGGATGTCCCCAGGGATCGGTCTGTGGGCCGATATTTTGGGATGTGGGGATGGAGCCGGGACTGCAGATGCTGGAGGAAATTCTCGAAATGCATGGGGCGGTCGCCTTCGTGGACGACCTTCTAATAGTGGTAAAAGATAATTCAAGGAAGAGCCTGGAGGAAAGATCCAATCGGGTGCTAGACGGGCTAGTAAGGTGGTGCAAAAGTGTCAAACCGAAGATGGCACCGGCGAAGACGATATTCATGCGGTTTAAGGGAAAAATGGTGCGGAATCCTGCAATAAAGTTTGAGGGGAAGAACTTGAGAAGGATCCAAATGGTCAGATATCTAGGAGTCACTCTTGATGAGAACAGAAATGTTATGGCACATATAGAGGAAATGATGGGGTGAGCTCAGCGGACCATGACTAAGATTATAGTCATTGGGCGGAGGAGGTTCCACCTGCCCATGCATATAATAAAGACATACCACCACGCGATCCTTCCCTCTCTTGTTGGCTATGGAGCGTGCGTCTGGGCGCACAGACAACAACGTCATTCCGGTTAGGGCTGTCCGGAGTATACAGAGGAATGTCCTTCTGAGACTTACGGGCGCCTACCGGGCAGTGGCAACAGACGCACTGAGCGTCCCCCTAGGTGTGTGGCCGTTGGACCTTCTGGTTAAGAAGAGGGCAATTGGGTACTGTAAGAGAAAGAACAACTGGGATAAAGTTAGGATACTCACCTCACCCGAAGTGGCAACATCGGAAGATGTAATATTTGCTGTGTTGAGGGAGTAGCAGAAACGCTGGGAGGACAGTGAAACTGGTAGGAGGGATTATCAGCTTTCCCAATGTGGTCGAAAGGATTGATAACGCATATCTGGAACCATCCCCGGGTCTGGTCCAATTCATCACGGTGAAGGAGCCGTACCCAGAATCCTTAAGGAAGATGGAATTGGTCGAAACTGATCGGTGTGAATGTGGTGAGGTGGGTACCCCGGAACACGTTGTGTTGGAATGTGTCCGTACGCTTGAGATAAGAAGACCTAACCAGCAGTAAGTGCAGGGGATACTGGTGGGTGATATCCTGAGTGATCCCGCCCATTGGAAGTTCCTAGATAAGTCGGCAGCGGAATCTTCAGAAAGTGCCAAATGGAATATATAAGGACACTAAGAGAGAGACGAGGACTGAGACAAAGTTTAAACAGATGGAAGGCTAGAGAAAGAAGTTACCAGTGACAGTGACGAGGACAGTGACAGTGATAGTGACGAAGAGGAAGACAATGATGGCAATGAAAGATACGAGGACAGAAACACGGGAAGCGGGACTGAGACAGACGCAAGTGAGGTCTCAGCGGGGGGAATATAGGGAAAGGAGAAGTTTTTTTTTTGTGGAATTACTAGTATACAACCTTCCATGAGGAACAAAGAGAGATGCCGGGAAGTGGCAAACATGAAGCCTTGTGGGACTGGCATACCAGTTCGGCTGATGGATCTGGAGGTTTACCCTAGTAATTCTGAGGGATCATCATTCCAGCCGAACAATGGAAAAGATGAGAGGAAAGAAACGGGACGAATGGGGGATCCCTGTGACTGCAGATCTCTCTACTTGGAAACAATAAGAGTAGGATTAGGTCTTGTAAGGGCCCTATGCGTCAAGATGAAGATAGGCGGCTGCTCTGCAGTCCCATTGTACCATCGGGGCAATGGACATTACCGGAGGGTAAGAAGTTGCTTAGGTTAGTTAGTTGTAAGACTAGGATAACATTAGAATAGGATAGGGTAGGTAAGGGAGGGTAATAGGAATGGGTAGGTTAGGAGAAACAATTTCAGGGAATGTAGAAACAGGGAAGATAAGTAAGGAAGTGGTTTGCACTTAGGTGTAGGTGGAGCACCAGGGCGCCTCCCCAGGTGGCAGATAGGGGGATGCTTGCCTCTGCTGGGCGCGCCGTCGGACTGGGATGAGAACCCAGGTCTGATGGGGTAACCAGAGGAGGAGAGTACCGGGGAATTAATATACCCGGGGCGGACCAACTGGTGAATGAAATTGTATCTCGGAGATAGGTACTATAGGAGCCAAAACCTGTTTAGATTAAATAAAATTGGATAATGTATAATAGTAGGAAATATTTTAATACTATGTAAATAAGGCCTGGATTCAAAATTGTAAGATACCAGGCCAAATTAAATTGGTAATAAAAAAACACACTGAGTCACTCATGTAGCCTAGTATTGCTACAATGTGTTGCAGGCTAGTATGCTTTGCTCCTCATAAAGTACCAGGTTAGAATGACAAAATAACCACTTTTTTATAATATCTATTAAACCTTACATTTAATAAAACTCGACAAAACTTGTCAAGAATCTGTTTTTTATCTTACCTTTCCTAGGAAGGGGTTACCAGAAGAGTCCTTGATGAACACTCCAAGCTCGACTCCCCTATCGTAGGGAGGGTAGGTCCCAGACGCTTCTGACCCACTGACACCCGGGTCAATCAGTGGAATGTAGTGCATTCCATTCTGAGGAATATTACAAACTTGATAAGAATCGGCTGTGAACTGAGATATTATAATATAAATAATGTCTTGATAAGTTTCTTGCCTGATGTAACTCGTCTACGAAATCTGGGAGCCCAGCGAACTTGTCTGTGTCATAGGTAAAGTCATTTTGGTTCTCCATGTAGTCGAGATCGTTCCACTGAGTGTCCTGAAAACATCGCATTTACAGTTGTGAATGATTGGTATTTCTCGGTAAATACCGAGGCATAACAACAGAATAATTGAAAACAACAACCCAAACTTCACGGCAAATATTACACACCTGATCCAAGGAACAGACTTTTGGTTCTGGTCAGTAAGACAAACATCTAAATGGATACTAAATTCCTTATTACTTAACCTAGAAATGAAGTAATGTTTAGGTCTACTTGACCAATAAGTCACCAGGAAAGCCAGAAAGTATAAATGTTACTAATTTCCAAGAGTCAGATGACAAAACCCTCTAAAAATAATAAATTGTTTTACGAAATGCTAAGTTAATCTTACTATAGGGATTCCAGCATCTTGCGTTCTTGTCATGGCGGCTTTTGTGTCAGCCAAGTCAGCGTAACCGTATCTAGCAAAGAAGATAATAGTATAGACACACATATCAGAATGATTGTGTTTGTTTATTAATTGTTTCATTTCATATATACTGTATATATTCACTAGTTGGCAGTACATGAGGGTGTGCCTGAATGCTCTCAATGATGGTAGTTATTAGTGCCTCAGTTTTCTTGACCGTGGCAGAGCTCACCTGCAAAGATGGAATCCCAACCCCCAGTAGGGGGGTATGAAGGGACGACCAATCAGCTCCGTGTACTGCTTCACCACGTCGGCTGGCGTGGGCCCCATGAGGAAGTACATGTCCAGGATCCCCCCAACAGTCCTGTAGGTGAGTGTGGGGCCAGGGTTTAGGAGCACGTCTGACACAAACAAGGACATCTTCACATTATTTACAAACTGACTTAATCAAGGACACTCACACTAACACCCAACACTATCATGTGCATTATGGTGACATTGAGAGGCTCTTTATATTCTTTGAAAGCAGGTGGGACTCAAGGGGTTCGGGGCTAACACTGAGTGTAGGCCTGGGTTTTAATACATTCTACTTGTATAAGGGCTCACCCATAGCGTTGCTGTTGAACAAGAATACTCCATGAGCGTTTCCAGAGGCTTCCATTGCCAAGTAGAACGGATGAGTTCCGTACAAGTTGGTCTGTGGGTGAAACAAAATAAAGATAATAGTTATAACAATACAGAGAAGTGATTCTTAGTTATTGAACACAGACAAATATACATTTTATAACTATTACATAACCCTACAATATCTTTTTAAACCATCATCTCTTGGTGGCTTTGACATCACTCTGGGATTGCGGCTGTTTTGACATTGTTAGGCTGTGACTATACCAACACTTTTAGGATACGGCTGTGTCTACACTTTGAGTTTGTGACTATACTGACAATTTAAGGTTGTGGCTGTGCCAACACTTTGAGATTGTGGCTTTGCCAGAAATTTGAGGTTTTGGCTGTGCAGACAAATTTAAGGTTGCATCTGTGCTGACAGTGCTTTAAGACTTTTTGCCGAATAATTGAATTTTATGAAGATATCTATAAAAATATTTTTGAAATAATTAATTTAGTCTTGAGAAGCATGATTGCTATTAAGATGAGGGTATTAGAACCCCTCTGGGGGTGTTTACAAACATTTTCTCCTGGGGACTGGTCCCTATTCCACATGGTGAACTGACTCCACTCAGTGGACAGCGGGAAGGACGCTCGATGCTCCCCCAAACCGTAGATGTACTTGCTAGGGAGATAAGTCATCATCTGGATGAACTGGTCAGCGAAGATGAATGCTCCCAGGTCCTGGGTGTTAAAACTGTTTGCAAGGAAATGAGTTAAGAGCATGGAGACTTTCTCAGAGTTAAGATAGTTTGTAAGTCATGTGGTAGTACAGTAATTTTATATACTCTAAAAAATAAAAAAAATAGTTTGGTATGTGGAAAAAACAAAACAAAAACAATTTTACCCCAAGTCTGCACCAAGGGGAGGTGTTTTGTTGGTTCATTATCCCCCCCCCCCCCCCCCCCCCCCGCTGCTTCAGTGGCCGCATGGCCCCAGGCATCACTCTTGCAATAGAAATAGACTAGACTGCTGATGACAACTAAGCCAGGGTTTGAATCCTGGTCAGGTGTTCTTGGGGGGTGGGATTTCCACTCTCTCTCTATAGAATAAATGGTACATTTCCTATGGAATTAACCTTCCTCATCCTTAACACACTATCATAATTAGATAATATGCGTATAACCTGAGTGGGCAGTAAAACATAGTGCTAAACACCCCCTACCCCTCCTTGTGAAAGTAGGCCTACTATTAATGTATTCTTATATTCCTCTTCAACACCCAGGATAGTGGTTTGGTGGAGTTTTATATAATTTACTACACCTGGAGCTGCGATGGATTTTAAAAACTAGGATTTGTTTCAAGAAAGATCTAATGTTAGTAATATGCTCTTTTACCTAAAAATGGAAACACTAACTTGAAATTGATATGATATGTGAAACAAAATAATAGATATTTTTGCAGAAACCCAATAAAAAAATACATAATCACATTCTCCCAAAGAGCATGAATGAAATAATATACATTGTAAAAGAAACATATTGTTCACTAAAGGACATAACAATCAACTTCCCATTTCCCAGACCTTCATTTAAAAAAAGCTTCTGACTCAAAAACTGTCTGTTTTATAAAAATATATTTTGAATAAACTTTTTCATTTTTAACAACCCTACAACTTTTTAATGGTAAATTATTTCGTATCTCAAAGAGTAGCGGAGATATGATCAAAATGGGAGATATACGCTCTTGTAAAGTACCCTCTAATTCATTTTCCCAGGATATTGAGATGCAACATTTGGTTTGTAATGTTATAAATTAGGGCCTAGATATGAATTTTAATCAACATTGTTAGAGCCCATTTTGATAAAATCTACTTTTTCTCTTTTCTCCCTTAAGTAAACTACCTTTAATTTTAGGGTTAGATATCTAATTCCATAAACCCTACTGAGGAACCTTATTATAACACTAGATACAAAGTTTTAGTCCGATCAATGAAATATTTTTGGCTCTAGACTGAAATAGAGTTGAGATTGCGAAAACCACATTTTCAATTTAAGGGGTTCATGAAACATCAACATCCATAAAAATCCCAAGTTCAATTTTTTTTTAACAATCACAATACTTCCTCTTTCTGAGTGGACACAATAAATAAAATAGCTTTAAAATCTCTTGTTGGTGACTTCCCTTAGGGGTTAGGGCCACCACAGGTATAACAACCTTACAGTACATGAGCCTGAATTATACCATTATTAAGTGTAGCAATTAACATTTCTGACTAATCAGTAGTGTCTAAATGTGTCAGGCTTATTTTACAAGTGTACAGTCGGTAAATAAAACCACCAAACTTACATCACTTCTGAGGTGCTCGATCTGACCACCTGAAACCCAACCTTGGTTTCATCAAACACAACCTCGTAATCTGTGTCGGAGGCTTTGTTGTCGACAGTTGGCATCACTGGTAGAGGAGGCTCCCATCTCTCATTCGCAGGATCATAAACCTTAGGGAGGAAAACAAATAATGTTCTTGATTACCCAACTACTCTCTATACGCCAATGTTCTTGTTTAGTTGCGATTTAAAAAAACTCCAAACATCCACAGTGGAAAATATTTGGGTGAAATAAAAATTATCCAGAAGAAAAGGTGACATTTTCAACTAGATTTGGGTTGAATGCACTATTTTATGAATCCATATATTGTAAAAACTTATAAAGCTAAGAGGAAAAAGGACTATAACAGAATAATAGAAAATATAAATAGTAACTCATTATCAACATTCATTCATTCATTTAGTTGATGGCACAGACCTAACCCCAGGTACTGAATACCAATCATACCTTGATATGAAGCCTGTTCCCTGTCTCGTACTTGGCATCGATCTTGACGGTCATGACATCATTCCCAATGAAGGAAGCAGCGGTGCGCACCAATGTGGCGCTCTTGCCCGAGTTTGTGTCGCTGACATCGCTGATGGTGTACCCCCCATATAGTCCCGCATAGTTGGCTGGGTAGAAACAGTACGGAGTGGCTAACCCCAATCTGTGTTCACTGAGAGACGCGGGGATCCAGCAACATCCCCGGGCATGGCACAACTCCTCATTGGCTCCCGTCTCTGAGTAGCAGTCGAACCTCATGCTGTTCTCAACGGCTGTGCACTGCTCTGTTGCCGGGGGGTCTAGCCCCAGACGCAGCGTTGCGTTGCTGAGGTGGGTGCTGGTCGGGATAGAGGTGGCCTCCAAGACCCACACAGCCAAAGTTACCATGATACAGTTTATGAGAAACCCCATGGTTGTTTGGTTGGTGATGAAGATCACCGCTGCAATGGAGTTGCTGTCACATTGACAAGGCTTTTATTGCCTTCATTGTGATGGTGATGACAATGTCACCATTATGCGATTTGTGTTTCAATCTTTGAAGGACTTGCCTCTGATAGGTTTGTTACTTTGTCAACAGCTGTGTATTATATTTATTTTGTGAGATTGAAGAGGCTATTGACATATCTTAGGGTCATTGCTGTTTGATCCCCACTTGTCGATATTCAATCACGCCCACTTGTTGATCATACCCACCTGTTGAAGTGATCTTATATCTTATCTAAATGACTTAAGTGAATTACTCCACATAAACATATTTTAGGTGTGATGTAAAGTCGAATAATTGTTTACATGTAGTTATCTTTGTTTTAACATTGTTTCTGAAAGTCAGATATGTGCGGCCATAATGTGATGCAAAGGGAGGTGTTTGGCCTGTGTTCAAGGGACCTCAGGGCCATCCACAGGATACAAGGCTCCTGGAGAAGGATCATTCTGGGGGCCCTCTTTTAGACAAAATAATTAATCAATTATCTATTGGTTTATTAATTTTTATAATCATATTTAAATTAGTCATGAAATATATATTCAATTTAATCTCAAGTTTTTATTTTCTTAGCACATCTTACTATCTATCTGGGTTATATGCATACCTATGTACTAATTATAGTAATGTGTCAGGGATGAGGAAGGTTTAGTTAAGCCAAAGTGTGCCCGCATTTTTGTTGAGGTAGCGTGGAAAGATATTTAGGAAAAACCACCCTCAATACACTCGGTTGGTATTTGAATATTGATCTCCCCATCATCGGCAGTCAATCTATTTCAAGCGTGATGCCTTGGATCATTCAACCACCAAAGCAGGTAATAACTGGTATTCCTTTAGTTTGTTTGTTGCTGAAAGACGAGTGCTACAGACTAGTAGCAGTTCATGGGAGTTTCCTCCAAACTGACCTAGTAGCAACATCCAGAATGTTGCTTCTCCTGTCTCAGTGCAATGTATCTCAGATTAGCACCGTTTGTTACATATCCTATCTCAGTGCAATGTTTCTCAGATTAGCATCGCTTGTAACATCTCCTGTCTCAGTGCAATGTTTCTCAGATTAGCACCGCTCGTAACATCTCCTGTCTCAGTGCAATATTTCTCAGATTAGCACCCTTGTAACATATCCTATCTCAGTGCAATATTTCTCAGATTAGCACCGTTTGTTACATATCCTATCTCAGTGCAATGTTTCTCAGATTAGCATCGCTTGTAACATCTCCTATCTCAGTGCAATGTTTCTCAGATTAGCACCGCTCGTAACATCTCCTGTCTCAGTGCAATATTTCTCAGATTAGCACCGTTTGTTACATATCCTATCTCAGTGCAATGTTTCTCAGATTAGCGCCGCTCGTAACATCTCCTATTTCAGTGCAATATTTCTCAGATTAGCACCCTTGTAACATATCCTATCTAAGTGCAATATTTCTCAGATTAGCACCGCTTGTAACATCTCCTGTCTCAGTGCAATGTTTCTCAGATTAGCACCGCTCGTAACATCTCCACTATCTCAGTGCAATGTTTCTCAGATTAGCATCACTTGTAACATCTCCTGTCTCAGTGCAATGTTTCTCAGATTAGCACCCTTGTAACGTATCCTATCTCAGTTAAATATTTCTCAAATTAGCACCGCTTGTAACATATCCTATCTCAGTGCATTATTTCTCAGATTAGCACCCCTAGTTACATATCCTGTCTCAGTGCAATGTTTCTCAGATTAGCACCGCTTGTATCATCTCCTGTCTCAGTGCAATGTTTCTCAGATTAGCAACCCTTGTAACATATCCTATCTCAGTGCAATATTTCTCAGATTAGCACCACTTGTTACATATCCTATCTCATTGCAATGTTTCTCAGATTAGCATCGCTTGTATCATCTCCTGTCTCAGTGCAATATTTCTTAGATTTGCATCGCTTGTAACATCTCCTGTCTCAGTGCAATATTTCTCAGATTAGCACCCTTGTAACATATCCTATCTCAGTGCAATATTTCTCAGATTAGCATCGCTTGTTACATATCCTGTCTCAGTGCAATGTTTCTCAGATTAGCACCCCTAGTTACATATCCTGTCTCAGTGCAATGTTTCTCAGATTAGCACCCTTGTAACATATCCTATCTCAGTGCAATATTTCTCAGATTAGCACCCTTTTAACATATCTTATCTCAGTGCAATATTTCTCAGATTAGCACCGCTTGTTACATATCCTATCTCAGTGCAATGTTTCTCAGATTAGCATCGCTTGTAACAATATCCTGTCTCAGTGCAATGTTTCTCAGATTATCAGCGCTCGTAACATCTCCTGTCTCAGTGCAATATTTCTAAGATTAGCACCCTTGTTACATATCCTATCTCAGTGCAATATTTCTCAGATTAGCACAGCTTGTAACATCTCGTCTCAGTGCAATGTTTCTCAGATTAGCACCGCTCGTAACATCTCCTGTCTCAGTGCAATATTTCTCAGATTAGCACCCTTGTAACATATCCTATCTCAGTGCACTATTTCTCAGATTAGCACCGCTTGTTACATATCCTATCTCAGTGCAATGTTTCTCAGATTAGCATCACTTGTAACATCTCCTGTCTCAGTGCAATGTTTCTCAGATTAGCACCCTTGTAACATATCCTATCTCAGTGCAATATTTCTCAGATTAGCACCGCTTGTAACATCTCTTGTCTCAGTGCAATGTTTCTCAGATTATCACCGCTTGTATTATCTCATTTCTCAGTGCAATGTTTCTCAGATTAGCACCGCTTGTATCATCTCCTGTCTCAGTGCAATATTTCTCAGATTAGCACTCTTGTAACATATCCTATCTCAGTGCAATATTTCTCAGATTAGCATCGCTTGTAACATCTCCTGTCTCAGTGCAATATTTCTCAGATTAGCACCGCTTGTAACATCTCCTGTCTCAGTGCAATGTTTCTCAGATTAGCACCGCTCGTAACATCTCCTGTCTCAGTGCACCCCAGGAACCTCTCACTGTATTATATGGGCTGGTAAACCTTTCTGGTGTTTATTTCTTGTAACATTCCTCTCATTGGATGCTTTGATTTACTATGGACACTATTATAAATGTGCTCAAATAATACTTTCATTTACTATTGACATTATGTCTTTTGTCTTAGAGTTAGATTAGCTTTTAGTAATGGGCTGAGTCTACTGTAAATTCTGGTTGAAACACATTGAAGTTCAACCAGCAATTTTACTGGATTAAACTGATTCATTTCATATCAAATGAATCCATGTTCAAATGGATTTAAGAGGTTACAGAAAAAATCCCGTTGGTATTGGTTTCAACCGTGCGCAACCAGAAGTAATGAGATTCAAACAGCAACTATAAGGACTTGCTAGTTGAAACGAGTTGAATATGTTTAAAACTATAATCTGTTCAACTGTGTTTGAAATGGCATATGTCACCTCTTCACCCCATTTGAGCTAGAAAAAATGTAACTAATTTCAACCGTGTTTGACCAGTTTTAACTGTGTGAAATCAGCGCCAATCAGCAAATAGTGATAGCTCATATGGACTTTGCTAGCAAATTTTATTTGTGAAATTTTATGTTTTGACTAATAGAAGCTAGACCCATTCTTCACCACAACGAGAACATTTTTTATTTCATTAATATATGAATTTTGAATTTTTTTATCAATTTCCCGGACTCCTAGTTCAAAATTTCAAACTTTCTAACTTTTATGTTATCTGAGGGGTTGTCCATTTACCAATTTACCAGTGGCCTTTCTACATTCTTACCAAATTTCAGTTTTTCATATTAATAAGTGGTTGGTAATTTTAGTTTTGGAAACGTCCAGCCTTGACCATTTCCCAGACCCCAATTTGAAATTTAAAATGTTCAGACTCTCCTGATTATTATAATATTTCAATCTTCTACCACAATGTAATTTAGGGGGGAGGTAAGAGAGGTAGGGGAAAGGTAAGGGAGGTCGGGGGAGGGCAGTAGGGGGTAGAGAGATAAAGGAGGTAGGGGAAGAAAGAAAAGTAGTAATCAAAGATTACTAAAGAACTTTTGAATGAACAGCTAAAATTGATTTAATTTTCTAATACTTAATTTAAAAATTACAAATAAATGCCCAATTGTTATTTGAAGGCAGTACAAACAAATGCATGGTTGTTATTTGAAGGCAGGACAAACAAATTTCTAGTTGTTATTTGTAGGTAGTGTAGACAAGTTGTATCTAGGACCAGGAAACGGTAAAAGAGTCCGAGAGGGAGACGAACAAACCAGTGATCGACAGGACCTACAAACAATATTTGATAAACATTTACACACTAGATTGGTTTATTACTTCAACCAAGTGTGAACCCCCACATTAGTATGTGACCTGCATGGTATAACACGAAACACCCCTGTGTGACTATTGACGGGGAGGTTTGGGTTACAATCCCAGACTGGTGTACTGAGTGTGGTTTACCACTCTCCCACCACACATTCTCTAAATGTAAACTTACTCATCCCTACTAGGTGTACAACCCAAACAAGTAGTTAAGATGCTCTGACAAAAATAAATTAAAATAAGAAACTGGTTACTTGTTTATTTGAGGTACTAACTTAAAATCTAGAAGTAACACAACACCCAGTCCCCCAGCCACTAGTCATTTACTGTGAAAGGTAAAACCCACATTTCACCAATGATAAACTTTTTCAACCATGCTTGGAACTGAGCCGGAACCCTCTCACTAGACAGATATGCCACTGACTCGCCTAAGGTGTTGTAAACTAATACATTAAATAGTAATGAGAAGTAACATACAAAATGGCCTCGTAATTGATGTAATTTTCTTACTAAAGTCTGAAAAATGACAAGGCCTTGAGTATAATGGTTACATCACTATTTGTACAAGTGTAACCAAGTGCAAGAATGCAACAAGTTTGACTATAAAAACAATAATCCTATTTCTAGTCTCGATCTTACTCTAATGCAGGTCCCTAGTTCAAATCTCGAGGAGATACATGTTGTGTCTGAGTCCAGGAACTTGATAAAGACATTAAAGATAAACAAACCTTGTTAGTTCCGTCATAAGTGAAAGTGGCACTGCCACCATTGGCGGTGACAGAAGATGCGGAGGAGACTCCCAGGACTGTGATAGTTGCCAGGTTCATGTTTTCTCCAATATATCCTGTCTTTCTGGGGGTCCCTGTCAGCTGAGAGGACTGGAGCGAGAAGGACACCAAGGTGTACACTTCGTCCTCGTAGGTTCCTGCAATTTTTGCCCAATTCCATTACAATATGTGATTAAAAGTATATCTCAAATTTATAAATAAATCTCGCAATTATTATTATTAGCACCACGTCTTACTACCCATTCGGGTTATACGCACTTACGCTAATGTGTAATGGTAGGGTGATTGCGAGATGAAATCTGAACCACGGTGGAGGCCTGGCATTCCCCACATTCACAAGATGTCTTGTCAGAGGTGAAGGAAGGGTTTGGTAATCAGATAAATATATGCCGGTACCGAGGTAAAATCTCGCAATTACAAATGTCCAGGAGCACGTTCCTTGCTTGTGGGAAGTAAAAAAATGAGAATAAATTATTACAGATGAGGCACATCCATTGCTGATTATCCGTAAATGATTCAGAAATATGGTGAAATACGGTGAAATGAGCCGCAAGAGCTTATAATTATACCCTATGAATGACAAACAATTTTGTATGTTTTCTTTTATATAGTATTATCAATTAATTAATTATATTATTGTATGAGTATTATTAATTAATAAATATGGGCTTGTATCAGGTTCATGCCTTTATAACTAAATTAACCTGAAACATTAATTGCTAACACTTGCCCCCAGCAGCAGTTGTAGTATATGTACAATAGGACAAAATCATCCACAAATAAATAATATTAATAACGCATCAGCCAGGATTGAGCCAATGTCCTTGAGATTTGTAGTCAACTAATCCAATAACTTTGTCTTTTAAAGACAGTGCAGCACTGAACTGTTCTTTGTGTTCCAATGAATTATTTGGCTTCCTAAATGATCGGAAAAGCATCACCTTTCGTAAACATGGTGATACAATGTTATCTCACATGAAAAATGGCAACACAGTTCACCCCCCACCTTTCCATGTCTCACCAAGAGTGTTCCAGTATAGCTCCCCCTCCCTGACTCACCAAGTGTGTCTCCATCGTCCCAGTAGAGTTCGCCACTGGCAGATCCAGACTCGTCGCTCGCCACCATCAGCTGGAAGTTGTTCTTGCGAGAAGCCGTGGTGGTCAATCCCGGGCTCCTGCATGGGGAGTATGTGGCCCCCCCTGACCAGTAAGGGGATGGTGTCCAAAGGAGCGTCTAGGGTGGAGTTGGCTCCACCTGACGCCAGGAGAGCGCCTGTGTAGAAGTCATACCACTGTGCTTTGGGAAGGTACATATTCACCTCCGTTACTCCCTGAGAAGCAGAGAAAAAAGTTAATCAAGGTTAGTTGCACAGTTGGTATGCCTAGGAGACAGAGCTAGTTGCATGGACGGTATGCCTGGGAGACAGAGCTAGTTGCATGGACGGTATGTCTGGGAGACAGAGCTAGTTGCATGGACGGTATGCCCGGGAGAACAGAGCTAGTTGCATGGACGGTATGCCCGGGAGACAGAGCTAGTTGCATGGACGGTATGCCCGCGAGACAGAGCTAGTTGCATGGATGGTATGCCCGAGAGACATTTCCAAGCACACTTCTTCTCACCCGCCCCTGTTACATTTAGCCATTAACGATGCTTAAATAAAATATAAGGATCTATTAAAAGGTAAAGTGTGAATCAAGTTAGTTTTTTAAATGGTTTTTATGAGTAAATGAAAGAAACAAGTTGATGGAACTCTAAATACTTCAAGTTGTTACAAAGCAATGATCAATAAACGTGTTTCAGTTGTTTGTAGAATGTCAGCAGCATTGACTGCACCAGGGACCTACCTCCTGTAGCACAGGCACTATGAGTAGACCAGGGCCCCACATGAACGCCGTGTCAATTCGGTAGGTGGAGTCCTCTGACGGAAACCTGAACAAACCCAACAATACGGGAATAAACCCCTGGATCATGATAGCTAGTAGGGACCATCATGGCGGAAGGTTTTATTCGGCTTAAACTTTTATTACTAAGGAAAAAAAATGAAAAATTATAAAGATATGTTATTCAGTTTTACAACAGATAGGCCTGTCTATAAAACTACTACTTTAGACAACATCTCAGACTACAGTTGTTCTATAAAAATGGCATTAAAAACAAAATATTGATAAAATCCCCTTTTAGAGCGAATCGTAGCATAACATAACTGTGTGAAATGAAACTCATACAACAGAATAGCGAGTGGAGTGTTCAGTCTTGAAGGCAGATTGGGGTGTGGGGTCACTGTAACTTTGTGTATACAATTACCTCACTAGATGGTAGTGTTATTTATACATGAGCATTCGACAAGTGAGTCGATAAACAAATACATAGCTAACACATTTAAGTAAGAAACTTGACAGTCTGGACACGAGAGCTGAACCCAAGACACTTTGTATTCGGTCACCAATGCTTTAACCCCAAGCCACCCTTCCCATCTTGTGAACAGGGCAATTTTTCACCAGTTGTTGTGTTTAGTGTAATTGTGGTAACTGGTGAAAGTATCGGCCACTCAAAGCTATCCACATCCACAGACCACGCCGACTCTCATCAGGATTTAATGTTGGCCAAATGTAACTTATTTCACTATGGTCTGTGATTTATGCTAGTAAAAACTTCATAAATCAGTGGTTAGGGGTTTATCAGATGTTCACTTGTATCCAAACATTGCCTATAGCTCACTCAAAGAATATTGGCCTGACGACAGTTTCTCCTTGTGTGTGTGCCTTGTAGAACAGGGTGTAGAGATACGGCAGCAGCGAGTATCGAACAAGAAGGGCTTTCTTTGAGGCTGCGGCTACGTCATCTCCTAGAGAGGCGGGATCCTGGGCCTAAAATAAGGATATCAGAACATGTGACATGTCATCATATTGATCTTTTACTGTTTTGTTGCATCACCATGGTCTAGATATCAATTATTTACTTGCAAATGACACTAGTCATCTAGCGTATAACCCGAACGGGTAGTAAGACGCGGTGCTAAATATTATTATTATTATTTCACTAGTCATCTTTCAGGTTTTTATATATTGCATTGTTAATAATAGTTTATTTTCCAAAGTTCACCACCTTGGCAGGAATATCGACCTACCGTCTGTCCTTTACCGTTGTGGTTGCGTGAGAAGGGGTAGAAGGCTCCTAGTTCCATCCAGCGCTGGCAGAGAGGGACAGTTGTGTCCCCGTTGAAGCCGCAGATGTCTGCTCCCATCAGAGGTATTCCAAACAGGCTCATGCTGAGAAGTTCTGTGAGCAGATACAGGACGTAAGGTTAGCTCACCAAGTTACAAACATAACATTAGTAGATCATTGAATATTAAAAAATAAAATGTATGTAAAAATGTTCATTTACTGAGAATTATTGGTTTATCTGATTATGAGTTAAGATATAATCAATTGGTTTTAAGGACTCTGTCTATAAGTTTAAGTTAAATTATAAAATGTTGAAACAAATTTGAGATTCTTGGTTTAGTGAGTGATGCAGGGGCCTTATTCCATACTCATTAGTAAAACAAGATATTGAGTGAATGGATAAAATGACAATTCAGCTGACGACAAACTGATGAAGCAATTAAGGGTGAGACTGATGACGCAATTGATGAACCAATTGACCCCCTGAGTACTCACCTGGGACTGTCCAGGCCATGTCGCTCCAGGAGGATGTGATGTCCCCACTCCAGTGACCCGAGTACACGCCCATGCCAACGAAGGATGAGCGGGAGATGACGAACGGCCTTTTCTCTCGTATCTCCGCCAGAACCCTGAAGAAGTCAACTGAGTAACACTCGAAACAGTTCTTAACACTAGCTCAGTAATGTAGAGAGGATAGAGATATAAACAAGAACTGCACCGACATTTGTCCGGAGAGAGTATGGGAAGTCATCCAGATAGGAGTATAGACAGGAACTGCACCGGCATCTGTCCGAAGAGAGTATGATAAATTCTGCACAGTGCAGTACCAAGCCCCAGTATAACTCACGTGCTGGTGACGATGGCCTCGGTGAAACCATACATGTTGTGCAGGTTGTAGTGTTTACCCGCATACTGATCGGCGTCCATGCATACAGTCCTGGATATGAGGGAGCCCCCGGCGACTGCAGGGGTGTAAGGGGGGCTATTCAGGGTGGAGTTGGCACAACCAGTGGTGCTACCGTCCAGGAAGTTGGCGGGCTCATTCATGTCCTGTTGGCAAGTTCAGTCACTGTTGTAAAACTTCAGTTGTTCAGGGAGGGCGGTAAGAGTTGGAAGCGAGGTGGGGCATCATCCCTTTGGAAATAATTAACCACCCCTCTTGAATACATTTCTCCTCTTCTTGATTTATTTCTCTCGTATATTCTCGAATATGATATTAATAAAATACAACTCCAAATATCTTCTAAAGGTGTCTAATTGTCAAATATTTATCAGGAAGAGGGCACCCGGGACATCTTTGGATTGAGGGGTAAATTCCCCCAAAATCCATCACTAAGCTTCACCACCACTGATCGGAAGAGTTGTTTAAGTCCTGGCAGCAAGAAGCCACTCATAAGGTAGGTTTGTTTAGCAATGTGTGTCAAGACAACTACATTTATCAAGTACAAACATTAAATATTTTTATGTATGAGGAAGGTAAATTGTACCAGCATTTCATTTGCAAGAGAGTGGAAAACCATTTAGGGAAAACCACCCTCAGAACACCCAATTTCCCATCATCACAAGCCCAGTTTACTGTGGGAGTGACACTTTAAACCATTTGACCATTATCTAGTATAATTATTATGATTTTTTCATTTTAAATAAATTAAAAATTCACATCCAGTTATACCAAATTAAATTGATCAACAACAGAACTTTTATTTTGACATAAAGCTAATAAAAGTAATATTAAATGTATATTTTATCTATATCCAGATAATAACCATTGCTAAGTGTCAATACTTGATAAGAAGCCAACACCAAACATCCGACCAATTACAGTCCAGAGTTAACACTCCCAACAAACATGGTGAGTGGAGCGACCTGATTGTATTCTTTGGCAGGTGACACGTATCATCCCAGATATTTTTTAATTGCAAAGTGCACAGTTCAAGAAAACAAAGTAACTACAGATACATTTGTAGATAACACAGCAAATCAAAGTCAAGGTCACTCACGGGACAGTGATTGTTTTAGTAAGCTCATATTCCGAAAATATAGGCCGTGCAGTGTAAGAATGCTTTCAATAGCATTTATCGGTGTAAAATTTTGATAACTTACGTCATTAATTATTGAATTGTACATCTTTGTGTGGTTTAGGAAACAAACCCTAGAGTGCACTGACTACCAGCATTGAAGATCTGTAGAAATACCGGTCGACTGAATTGGAGACAGGGTAATGCTGATCTCACCCTACCAGAATCAAGAGATCTCAGATACTGACAGCCCATAAACTAAGTGTCATACAATAACTTAAACAATAACCAGAACACATGGCCATACTTACGATCCAGGCTCCGTCAAACTCAAACAAGTCGTACATGGACTGTAACATCTCCTTCCAGTAGGTGATGGAGTCAGGATGTGTGAAGTCAGGCCAGACTGTGGAAACAGGGTTCCACACCTAATAAAACAACATCAATAACTGTTGTAATACGAAGACTAAAGAATTGTTTAACATTGGTAATATTTGCTCTCCCTGTCCTATGGGGCTGTGATTTGAATAATAATCTTAATCTCAGCGTAAAAGCAATCCTTTTGCTCCTTTGAACATCTACACAATTCAAGGGATTGGTTGTTTTCTTGGATTATTTGTTGGCTAGGGGCAAAACAGGGAAGACCCAGGGAAAGATTTGGAAGTGGAAGTTTTTGAGATGGAAAAATGTGTTGTCTGGTATTTGGGGAGAAACCAGGCTTTGTGTACATAAATAGGAAAACACCTTTGTAGGCCTACTCAGATATGGGGCTTGAACATACAAGTATTTTTGACTCACTCCCTCCTGTCATCTTTAAGAGGGGTTAGCTAGGTCAGCTTTGCTCTCATTTATTCCACTCACAGGCTTCATTCACTCTAAAGCCCCTTCTACTCCATATGTATGTAACACAATTTGTACTTTCAGACTTATAACTAGCAACGGATCTGTTCCCTGCCATTGTTGCGTGTGCATATATTTACTTAACTATGATTGATAGGCCATTTAAACTGGTCCTTAGAAAGTTCAAGTTGACCAACTTCTATGGAGTATGAACCAAGACTCTGTAGACAAAGCAATATGATACTGTGGCATCGGTTTATTATGGATATGGAATCTGTAGATGGGGTTTAAGGTATAATTATATAAATCTAAGAAATTTTCATCTAATTAATTGAAAGAGCCATTGTTTGTAAGCCTAGTTCTAATTGTCAACACATATTAACAATATCTTGAAATGTCTGTATCTCACTTGGCACATAACAAGTCTATTTATGTGTTTGTTTTGCTATAACATTAAAGTAAACAAATAATTCTATTAGCTTTTGCTATCCATTGGCTGTGAGTGTGCTAACTCTACATGTATTCTGCATCATATGCCTAGTTCAGAGCCACATGTATTCTGCATCATATGCCTAGTTCAGAGCCACATGTGGTGTGTTATTTTAGAATAATGGTCCTTACATAGCTACTCGAGTTGGGCTATTTCAGAACAATAAACATTTGAGGGACACTTGAAGTTTGTGTTCTTGAAACTACAATGATAAGAGGAAGTAAGAGGTCACATCTTAATTAGGCTACTGCTGATGTCAATAATACACGGTGCTACCTTTCCGAGGAAGGGGGTACCAGAAGAGTCCTTGATGAACACTCCAAGCTCGACTCCCCTGTCGTAGGGAGGGTAGGTCCCAGACGCTTCTGACCCACTGACACCCGGGTCAATCAGTGGAATGTAGTGCATTCCATTCTGAGGAATATTACAAACTTGATAAGAATCGGCTGTGAACTGAGATATTATAATATAAATAATGTCTTGATAAGTTTCTTGCCTGATGTAACTCGTCTACGAAATCTGGGAGCCCAGCGAACTTGTCTGTGTCATAGGTAAAGTCATTTTGGTTCTCCATGTAGTCGAGATCGTTCCACTGAGTGTCCTGAAAACATCGCATTTACAATTGTGAATGATTGGTATTTCTCGGTATTTACCGAGGCATAACAACAGAATAATTGAAAACAACAACCCAAAGCTTCACGGCAAATATTACACACCTGATCCAAGGAACAAACTTTTGGTTCTGGTCAGTAAGACAAACATCTAAATGGATACTAAATTCCTTATTACTTAACCTAGAAATGAAGTAATGTTTAGGTTGTAATCCATAAGCTCCAAAATAGAGGGATTCAATACATAAATATAAACAAAACCTACAGTAAAGAAAAATAAAATAAAATAGAGAGGAGCGCGTAGAGTGAATATCCTAAAATTGTGAGTTATAAAGTGCTGGACATTTAGCATGTCCCCAGCGCACGCAACTCACTCTTGTGAGTAGCGGGAAACTACGGTCCACCTTCACAGGTTGCCTAACATATTAATATATAAAAAGGTCGAAGGCTAATCCCTCACACCTTTTCTAGACATAGGGATAATATGGCGTAATTATGTAATAGAATAAATTCAAGTCTTAGAATCTTTTAGATTTCATTTATGCCAAACTTTATTAAATAATAAGCATATTATTTGAAGAGCATTTAATAGTTCAGATATATATACATATATATATATAAAAAAATAGTCGTGAGTGACCAAGCATTCTCAACATAAATATATACTGTCCAATAAAAACATTGTTCCATAAAAATTTACTCTTTTCCTTCTAATCATTACGTTATTTATTATCTACCCTAAACATATTACGTAAATACAAATATGATGCATAACATTAATTTAATATGATCATACGTAGTACAGTAAATGATCTCTCCTAACTAACACATTTTTGTACCTGTTGCTAAAAGCAACACGTTAAAAGTTTTAGTTCCATCAAAAATACCTAATGTCACTACCATTTAACATTAACGCTAATAACCTACTTGCAGAACTCAAAATAACCTTCGCCTATGTCATAAACAAGGATTATAGTGCTATTATAAATATCAAGGATATTTCCTAACATTACCCCTTTAAGTTGTTTCTGTTACTATTTTGGCACAAAATAGATATTAACAACACTATCCTAAAAGTAACAATCGAGAAACTATTAAAAAATATAAAGTTAATTTGATATATACAATAATCTAGTGCAATACTCCATTCTACTAATATTGAAAATCTCGGCACCATATTTCAAACACTTTCCCACCTTAATGTTT
>CABFVZ010000924.1:218525-238837 GCA_902151445.1 Timema monikensis
TTTATTCTTACATTAACGTAATATGTCCGTTACGCCGACGCTTAGTCCTACATGGTCGCAGCCAAGTCCAAGAGTGACGTCTTCCTCGACGGATGGTCTTTTATATGGCACACTCATCGAACAGGATAGGCACAAAGGAAGGGGGCGCGCCGGCAGAAGAACATTCTATATTATTCTATATTATCCGGTCTCTAGTGGCGAGATGCGGAACTTGGCTCAGTCTTGGCAGTTGTTCGCTTGTGGTTTGTGTAGTCGGATGTTTGTTGCGCGAGGTGCTCAGCAAGATTAGTGGTATTGGGTAAGTGATGTTTATACTTGACTGTCCCCATTCTGTTGACTTGGAGCAATAATTGCTACAAGGTCTACTTGACCAATAGGTCACCAGGAAAGCCAGAAAGTATAAATGTTACTAATTTCCAAGAGTCAGATGACAAAACCCTCTAAAAATAATAAATTGTTTTACGAATGCTAAGTTAATCTTACTATAGGGATTCCAGCATCTTGCGTTCTTGTCATGGCGGCTTTTGTGTCAGCCAAGTCAGCGTAACCGTATCTAGCAAAGAAGATAATAGTATAGACACACATATCAGAATGATTGTGTTTGTTTATTAATTGTTTCATTTCATATATACTGTATATATTCACTAGTTGGCAGTACATGAGGGTGTGCCTGAATGCTCTCAATGATGGTAGTTATTAGTGCCTCAGTTTTCTTGACCGTGGCAGAGCTCACCTGCAAAGATGGAATCCCAACCCCCAGTAGGGGGGTATGAAGGGACGACCAATCAGCTCCGTGTACTGCTTCACCACGTCGGCTGGCGTGGGCCCCATGAGGAAGTACATGTCCAGGATCCCCCCAACAGTCCTGTATGTGATTGCCGGAGTCGGCTGGAGGATTACATCTGGAAATAGATTCAAGGGTTTTATTTCACATTCCAAGATGTCAGCTATTAATTATATAACGAAAGAATACTTCAGTCAATAAAGCGTCCTATTTAAAATCGCCATCCACTCACCCATGCCATTGCTGTTGAAGAGCAAGACACCATGGGCATTATTCGAGGTTTCCATAGACAAGTAGAATGGATGTGTGCCGTACAAGTTGGTCTGAACAAACAAACAACGTAGATTATTTCCGAGAAGACCAGTCAGCAAGTTTTTAGTGATGTGGTATCCACAAATCTGTAAGTGCTCGTGAAAATAGAACATGGCCGTAGCATTAAGTCACGTGTCCCAGTCGAACGGGGCGTTCATCGCAGTGATATAGCGGCTACCTTTGAGAGAGAGAGACTCACATATTCTGAGGGGGCTTGGTCTCTGTTCCACATGGTGAACCTCTGCCAGTGCATGTTGAGAGGGAAGGACGCTCGGTGCTCGCCCAAACCATACGTGTAGTTTGAAGGAAGAAGTGCAGACATCTGGATGAACTGATCAGCAAAGATGAATCCTCCAACATCCTGGGTGTTGAACCTGTGGATGATAGTGCTATTGATACCTGGCTTTACACTCCCAATATCAGCTTTACTCTCTTAATACCTGACTTTACACTATCAATATCAGCTTTAATCTCTTAATACCTGACTTTACACTATCAATATACAGCTTTACTCTCTTAATACCTGGCTTTACACTCCCAATATCAGCTTTACTCTCTTAATACCTGACTTTACACTCCCAATATCAGCTTTACTCTCTTAATACCTGACTTTACACTATCAATATCAGCTTTACTCTCTTAATACCTGACTTTACACTATCAATATCAGCTTTACTCTCTTAATACCTGGCTTTACACTATCAATATCAGCTTTACTCTCTCAATACCTGGCTTTACACTATCAATATCAGCTTTACTCTCTTAATACCTGGCTTTACACTCCCAATATCAGCTTTACTCTCTTAATACCTGGCTTTACACTATCAATATTAGCTTTACTCTCTCAATACCTGGCTTTACACTCCCAATATCAGCTTTACACTCTTGATACCTCACATCCATTGTTTTGAGGTGCAGAGGGCTATCGTGTTGGTAACAGCCCCCAATCTAACCAATTGAGATTTTAACCTCAAGCTCCTTGGGATTTGATATTTTTTGAGACTAACACTTTAGACTTTACATCCACCTTGTTTTATAATGTTTAACGAAATTCATCGCAATGGGACTCACAGAACTTCCTTTGTGCTCTTCCTGACCACCTGGAAGCCGATCTTGGACTCCTCCATGACAAACTCATAGTCGGTGTTCGTCTCCCCTCCGGCCACTTGCGGTAACTGGGGAAGCGGGGGCTCCCATCTCTGATTGGCCGGGTCATACAGCTTCAAAACAAACATGTCCACTGTACTTCCTGCCTAGTGGTGTTATTACTGTGCCTTATTACCAATATCCATAGTTACACTAATGGGGTAGGAATCACGTGGGTATAATTTAGAGCAGCGGTTCCCAAACTTTTTGAATCACGGAGCTCTTTCCAGAAAATAAATTCGTCACGGAGCACTATTGTTGCTCTGATGCCAAAGGCACATAAGTGTAATGTTTTCTGTTTTCACCTAACTGAACTTTTAAAGTTTTCTGTTGATGGTTTATCTTATAGCAAAAGCACAAATTACTTTTTGAGTTATAAATAGCTTAAATTTTACCATTGAAAGTAATTGAAAATTGGATCCTTAAACATTGTTTTTTCAAAGCACCAATTTTGCACATATGTCTCTTTGATACAAGGGCGATGATATTTTCACCTAGCACCTACATAGGTATCAAACTGAATGGCAGCATTATTCAAGATGGAAAAGCCTTTTTAAGCATTTGGCCATGTTAAACATAAAGTATTATTTCATTCAAAATGTTATTTTCTCCACTAATTTCAGAGAACTAAGGAAATTACTTAACTACATAAACAAAACACATAAAGTAAGGCAACACATTTGATAACAAATTCAAAGTACGTTAGGTATTGGGAATCTATAATATGCTACTCACATAGATATTATATTTAAATCATTCTCACAGATGGAAAGAAAAAAGGTCACTAGGTATTAAAAAAAAACAATAACGCATAGACTGCAAACTTAGATTCTAATGAGAGGGATGGGACAGTTTTGATTTGCTTAATGTGGTCGGCTATATCTGGTTGAATATGGAACAGCTACAACCAAATATCTGGCCCTGCCTTGGGGTGGAATTTGTATTTTGTTTTAGTAGCCACGTAAGTAGGTTGTTGCAACGGGCAGCAGGATGATTTTCGCTTTATCTAACTAAACTTATAATTCGTCTCTTAGCTGCCACCAAAATTCTGATAGTGAATTCTTAGTCGCAAAAGTTTCTTTTATCACAGAATCTGATGTTACATCAAACAAGCACTCATACTGCTGTGATGTTAGACAGAGTGGATTTTCCGACAAAGCAGAGTATGGGTTTACAACCCAAAGCTTTTATTTTTTCTTGAAGTTCTTCCAGAAAATAACAGTTGAAACTATAAATAACTCTGCACTGTGACTTGACTTGTTTCGACTCTCGATTGAATACTGACTGAAGGTGCAAAGAAACTAAAGGTTTTAATATGCTATACAAAGCTCCCAGAAAGTTCTGGAAAGGTGTCAAAGTTAACAATCGAATCTGAAAGTGTGGTGAAGTTTACACCGAGACTGAGTTAACTGGCACTGTTTGACTTCGCCGCGAGCAGTCTGTGTGCTTCACAGATGTTTTGCATGGTTCTAAGGGTGGGCAAAGCTGACTGAGCACACTTTGGGAGCCACTTGTTCAGAGGAACTGTACCCATTTTTGTGTAGAGGCAGAGAGAAACCAGTTAGGATAAACAGCATCCAACAGGGGTTTGAACCCCAACTTCATCACTGGAAGGCAAGACTCGAAGTTTAGTATGTGTAACTATGATGTTGATAATTCAGACAGTTCTTATGGAATAAAGCTTTTCCTGATTGGACAAGGTGTACAACAATAGCTGTTCTATTTGGGAATGGAATTGCTAGAAGTTTTCAAATACACTTGTCCACAATAACTATGGCTCTCTTTAATATCAACTGTTAATCAGAGTCATCATAACTCTAATATTACGGGCGACTTAGTTATTAATACATTTGCCTAATCTGTTCTATTTGTGTATTTAAGTGAGTTATATGTTTACAACTCAAATAATAATCCTCCATTGAGAAGTACTCACTCTGACATGAAGCCTAGTTTGCGACTCAAACTTAGCGTCGATCTGTATCGTGTTGATATCATTGGGTATGTAAGACGCGACAGTACGCTTCAAGGTAGCCGATTTACCGGCTGAGGTATCACTTAAGTCTGAGAGCTCGTAGCTACCATAGCCAGTAGGGTAGTAGCAATAGGGGATGTCTAATACGACACCTAGTGAAGGATCCTTGCGCTCAGCAGTGGTTGGAGGGAGCCAGCAGCACCCTCTGTTGTTACACAGTTCCTCAGTAGCACCGTCTTCTGGGTAGCAGTCGAACCGCAGAATGTTTGTAACTGCTGTGCACTGGGCTGTCGTGGGCGGGTCAACACCAAACTTGCTCAGGCCAGCCACAGACCCAACAATCAGCGCTACCAACCACAACACTACAACATCCCTGAACAGGGCCATAGCGAGACAGTCCGGACAGTGAAGTCAGTGTTATCTCAGTACATGAAAGTACTTATCACTAAGATAGGTATGCGATAGTTCTTGTTTATATAGTGTGCATTGGCTCTCAAAATAATTGAAGTGGGAACAACTCATTGTTCGAGTTACTTTCGTTGCTAGGCGAGCAAGTACCTCCTCTATTTGATGTCATATGAGGAGAGAACAAGTTATTAAAGTTGAGTGTTGTATATAATAGTTCTAGACTCAAGCTAGGACAATAAAGTGGGAGTTTGGTTATTTCCGACGCCTTAGCTCAATCAGTAACCTGCCTTATCTACTTTGCTAAGGGTCTCGGGCTTAATTTATGACATGCCCGAAAAATTTATCATTGATGTAATGTGTGTTTCCCCTTTCACAGTGATGACTTAAGGCCCCGGCATAGTATCGTATTGCCACGATGGTCTTGCACACACGACCTATACCCCAAGAGCCTGTTTCACCCACCACACCCAATACTTCCCCCTTCGTCACCTGAGAGTTGTGCAGTGACAATTAAGTGAGTGTGTTGCTCTCTTGTAGCACCGCGCCTTACTACCCATTCAGGTTATACGCCTATGTAATAGTTACACTAACGATGTAGGGATGAGGACATGTACCTACATTTGTGTAGATAGAGAGGGAAACCATATCCTCAACACACCTGACTGGGCTCGAACCTAGATCTCCCTGCCATCGGCAGTCTAGTCTATTGCGAGAGTAGCGCCTTAGGCCATGTGACCACCGAATCGGGTTTGTTCTATTAAAAGAATGCGTGATACCTTATCTTCTGACAGCTGTCAAGTACCACTCTTCCTATGATGAATGGACTGTATACAATATTTATATAAAAGCTATTTTTTTAAGAAGCACAAAAAATAGACAATGAATGGTAAGCAAAATTATTCTTTGAAGATAATGATTTAAGTTTAAATTGTATGGTCTGGTCTCAACAACGTTCGGCAATAAGTAAATTAATATCCTATCTGTACAATTCAGTAATAAACTTAAAGATGTTTGATGTATACACTCACTAATTTCAGCCTATGCATTGTTCTTAGTGTGATAATAAAACAAATCCCCAATGTCATAAAAAAACTTTGCACAGCAATAATTAACTCCTCTTCAAAATTGCCAATTTTACATTTCTAATACAATACCGCCTCACAGAGAGGCTTTAGAGAAGACTAAAGTGGGGGCAGGCAGTGGCCACCATGACAGTATCTTAGCTTTCAAAGCAGAATGGAAGTCCACGCACCAGGCCACAGCTACATACAGTAGCCCCATGGCTTCTTTGGTGCTGACTGACAGCTCACAGCTGACTCCTGACAGTCAAAATTTAGTTATATACCTAAATTTTGACTGTCAAAATTGACAGATGCTAAACACATGTTTTTGCAGATCATCTAGTTCAAGCGTAGGGATACGTAATTTTGTCTGGTAAGTTTTTAAAGCTGTCAACTGTCAGCTGTGAGCTGTCAGTCAGCACCAAAGAAGCCATGGGGCTACTGTAGTAAAGAATGAAAAGAGGAAAAACTTACAATATTATACGAGGGCTGGATGTTGTGTCTGCTCGATTTAAGCACAGAAATCGCCTCAAATAAATGAAATTTTGGCTTAGGTCTGGATTTAGTGTATTTCAATTGTTACTTAGTGTACCCTTGCAGACAACTCTTCCCCCCCTCAAAGGATATCAAGTGTGTGTTTATAAGAACATACAAAATATGGCTATCACAACTTATAATAAACTTTAAATAAGAAGAGATATGAAAGTGTTTTGATCAACTACACAATGCTTGGTGAAAGTTCAAGGAGGGAGATTGCCCCTTTTTTTAAAAGATAAGAATGTGGACATACTGTCTTGATATGAATCTTAGATACCTACTTCAACAACAAACCATTTTACCAATAAATAAATACTTTGCTAACAATATATTCATAAATGAAAATAAATTCTTTATGTCACCATCATGAACCGTTTCCAGTCTGTTTAGTAAAATGCCTCCATCTCCCTCCAATCTCTTCCCTATATACATCCATTAATCCTCCCCCCTCAACTAACTCATGTACATACATCTTCATTAATCCTATCCCTTGTAGTGA
The DNA here is from genome assembly GCA_902151445.1 of Timema monikensis. Taxonomy (NCBI): domain Eukaryota; kingdom Metazoa; phylum Arthropoda; class Insecta; order Phasmatodea; family Timematidae; genus Timema; species Timema monikensis. The sequence continues at coordinate 225,245 of CABFVZ010000924.1, forward strand.
CAGCTAGCATGGCCTCCAAGATCCATATGTAACCATGTATACAACACTTCTATTTTCGTGCCAAACCTTCCCCTTCTGGATTCAACAATCTCTCAAATATGATTTTCCCAGCTTCTTTACCTCCTCCATTATCGAGACCTCTTTCCTATGGCTCACTTGACTATACACTTTTTTGCTCCCTTCCACATCATTCTTTAGCACTTTTGTTCACTCTTCCATCTGTTTTTCTCCCTATACTTATCGTTAGTCTTAGCATTCACTGCTTCCTTTAGCTTTTTGTTCACCTATCTTCTTTCCCCTTAGACCATGCACTTTTAGAACTGTTGCCACTTTGTTCACCTTTTATATCATCCTTTGGTAGAGCTCCTTCAACTCTTGCTTGAAAGTTCGTTCTCTCCGCCATTTGGCTGAGCTTCCATATCCTTATCCTCTTTTCCTGCTTCACTATCTGGCACACCCTCCATCAGCCTTTCATATCGGCGATTAATTCTACCCACATGGCAGGACCTTACTGTTCAATGTGCACGCCTTTGCTTCCCTACCTAACAGGAAATAGTCAATTAGGGATATTTGCCCACCATTCCAGCTGTAGTGTGTTATCCCAGCCCTTCAGTCCATTTCTAGGAGTATTTTTCTCCCGATCCATCAGCTCCTAGTACATCTTCAAAACCTCCCAACTTAGGTATTTAAGTTCCCCACCACCACCTCCTTTCTCCTCCAGTAGTTATAACTGCTTTTCTTCCTCTGTAATTATAATTTTCACTATTCTCTCCTAACCCAACCCCATTTCTCTTCCCTTCATCATTCCACACCCAATGTAACACACCCTTTTCTTAATTTAATCACTCCACTCCCTCAGCTTCCTTTCCTCCATTAAATCCACAATCTCTTCCCCTCAAGACCATACTTGTCCGTGCTGTACTCACCAATACTAATTATGTTAATACATTAGGGAAGGTTAAATTAAGATGACATGATATTGAAAACACTCTCGGGCCTTACAGTCATCGGAAGCCACCAAGAGGGGTCTAGCATAATTAAAAGATACTCTGAATCTTGGGTGGTGTGTCTGTTTATAAGTCCCGAATTGATCATTTGGTCCAGAAAGTCCACGTTAAATTCCTGAAATTAAAAAAAAGTTAGTATAAAAATAATAAACAGCCAACAATAAGCACTAGAAGTTCTTTCTTTATTTGAAAGGAGTTGAACAACTTACAATATTTTCAAGACAAAGGAACTGGCCTCATCTTAGCACATGACATGTAAAGAGTCAACAACAATGGGCGTCATGATACTAGGTAGAGGAAGGGGAAAGCCGCCAGAACAAGGCGGATTTGGACAACACGCAACGAAGCGCAAAGGTTGGAATAAATATAACATGCACACATCAAGACAAGCTAGACTAACGGGTGAAAATGAGTTATGATATATATCACAACATTTCTTATTTTATGCTGTACAACCCTCATTAAATTGTACAAACAGAGTAAGGATGAATCTTAGAGGTAATATAACCACCTTTTCATGGAGGGAGAGTGCAAACCCTAAGCTCTCTGTAAACTTGATAGTATATACGAACCCTCACTGCTGCGGGTTTATAATTAACAAAGGCGCAGTCCCTGTAACAAAATATAAGCTTTGTACCTCTGTGCATTGGATTCCACCCACTAGTCCAGCTTCCAAACAACATATTTGTTTGCACTACTTGCACTTGCCAAATTGTCTACTCGAAAACAAACGCAATCTTTTGCGAAGAATTCTCAATAATAATCTAATGTAGACTTGATATTACACCAACTTAGTTTGTTTATGTAATGTCTGGGGAAATTGCCCATCTTAGTTACACTTTACACAAAATATTATTTTATCAAACAGCTCTTAAGTGGACAGTTCCATAGTGACAAACTTTCTCACACTATTTATACACTTTACAAGAGTATCTAGTTAAATAGTGTAAGAACTTACAAACAGCCAAAGTTATTTATGGCCTACAGAAAAACATGATAAAGTTAGGAATTCAGAGCCTCAACACTTACTATGCCAAGTAACAGCCCCATATACCTTTTCCCTCCTTATGAACAGAGAGTGATGGCATAATAAACATTTACATCAATCATTTCCTTTTTATATCTCTGACCGACAGTAAGATTTGTGTCAATTTACCTTAATTTAGGAAGCAGCCCAATCTTAATACCTAACGGTGTTGATTTGCTAGTTATTTATGTGCGGGTGGCTGATTGGAACCATATTCCAATCATTTATGGTAACTTCAGCTCGCCAAGCAGCTGCCCCATATCTTGTGTATGAAACAAATACTGATATAAGGCCCTCGCTGTATTGGCAATTACTGTTTAATATATGTCGTAATGTGATATGCTCGAACACAGCTATCAACAATTTCAGACACAATAAGTTTATTTTTACCTTTTCAATAATGCACCCTTCTGGATTAGAGTTGTTTGATGAATTTAATTTTTAAAAAAAGCTAACAAATATTACTTTATTTTAAGAATTCTTCTTGCCCTTAGCTCTGAAGATGTTTTTAAAGTGATATCCAAATGATCTTTCATTATTACTAATTCAATAAACTTTCCCTTTTAACTATTTTATATACATGTCTTATTTTGAAGTGCATATCACCCCCCCTTCAGGAATTAAGATCTGTGTTTGTTGCCTGGACTCAAGTTTTTGGACAACATTCTGCTTTTAGCCTATTAATGCAGATCATATTTGTTTATTTGAACATGGATCACTGCAATATATTCTCTTTTAGTTTGCCACTTTAATGTAATTTGTTTCTTGGCTACCGTGTCTGATTAACAAAACTTTTAACTATGTAGCCCAATATAGTTCCCTCATAACCCTTTGCCCCCGTTTTTTATTATAGTATTCTCAACTGCCTCTTATTATTATTAGCACCGCGTCTTACTACCCGTTCGGGTTATATGCACTTACGCTAATGTGTAATGGTAGGGTGAATGTGAGATGAAATGAAGGACCTACAGTTTAACGTGGAATCCGAACATCGGTGGCGACCTGGCATTCCCCACATTCAAACTGCCTCTTCATGGGAATTTTAAAATTTATCTTACAGAATCATTATATTCAGCCCGTGCACATTTTAATATGTTTGTAACGTTTACAACATTATTGCCATTTTAAATCAAACTTGTATTAAAATATTTCTATCTTTATTGTAGACTCTTTGCAACCTCGTATTTAAGAGCTGCCACCACCCCGAAACCTGTCCTAAAAAAATGGGCTAGAGATCCCCTGATTTTATCTGTGTCTTGTTATCAGTGCACCTTATTCTTTTTGGTAACTTTTACCAATTAATTAATAACAATGCATAATAGAAACCCAAGCTGGGGATTGGGCTGTAACGAACAACCGACCGATTGTCTTCAAGAAACAGCCATTACCTCATTGTCTAGTGGCAGCTGGGTTATTTTCACATGTAAGGCAATAGTGCGTTAGTTCCCTTTTATATGTTTTTATCCGCCTTTCCTGTACTTTTTTCCAAATAAAATGCAATAGTAGAGAGATATGCGCCATGCATTAGAGTAAGGAATCAATAATCAAGACTATATCAATCTTTAAAAAAAAAGTCTTAATATCTTAAAATTGTTCTGCCTCCTGGCAGTAGAACCAATTACATAGTTCTCTAATATTTTAGAAAATGCAGTACTTAAGTTTCTATTGGATAAAAAAAGAGCAACAAGTGTATATACATATTTTCGTGTACTTCCCAACCTTATTATAATTACAAATTCTTAATTTAATCTAATATAATCTTGAACATTCCATTAAGAGATATATAAAATAGTTGGCATTTTAATTAAGTATGAATTCACATTTAATTTGTTTAACATGTGAATAGTGAGAATTACTCCATAGAATAAAATAGTTTTGCTGATAGTAAGTCTTGTACCCAGCACAGTACAAGTGCCAGCGATTATTCACACTCAAATTTGATAAGATTTCCAACATACAAAAATATTTAATTTGATTGACCAAGCAACAAGTGAAAACACACAATGCATAAACTGTTACAACTATGATTAGCCAAAATAAGAATATAGTAATTCTCCAAAACAGCACCCAACTCGCTGAAAATGTACACAAGCACCCTTTTTTGCCATGTACGTTTATTTCAATAGCAACTTTGACAAACTCAGATAATATTTTAGTTCTCAATAGATTAACTAGAACAGGGACTAAATGACACCAGAAATGTAAATATTGGAACTAGCGAAGACAGGAAATTCAATCTAAATACTGGGCTTGTGAAGAACTTGTTGGCCTTATGAATTAACAGCCTAGGAAGTTTGGCAAACTTAGCTTCTTTTCATTACTCAGGTAAAGTTTATTTCTATAAAGCTCTAAGAACAAGTAAGTGTATCACTGATTTAAACATGAGTTTGTTAAGAAAGAATTACAGACATTTCAGTAACAATTGAAGTAGAAGTATATTTATAAATGTTGACAAAAGAGCTCTCAGAATAAACAATCACCCTTACAATATAACATTTGGTACACAGCTAATCATATCATAGTTTGGCAGTCAAAATGGACAGAGGAGAGCACCATTATCTGCAACAGGCTAAAATTACCAAATTGTTACCACCCATAAATTTGTAAATTAGCTCGGCAAATTTTCAGTAAAACCCCCAAAAATGAGCGTAGAAACTAACAGATTAATCTATTTACTATCAGGATGTAAACACAAGATAAGGTTGAAGGGAGCTCAGTTTTTATTAAATTATTTGTAGAGATGGGCATTTTGAAACCTATTATGGGTGTAATAAAGCCAGTTTATCAATTTGAAACAAATACATGAAATATTATTGAAACCAAATAGTTTGAATATTATCTTTAATTGTTTAATTCTTTAAAAAATATACATTTTACAAATGTTTGTAATATTAAATTGTAATCCTATAAATCCAGACTTATTTTTCGGCATTGGGAACTTAAGTTCATTGACTCACAAAGGTATGACACCCATCTCTACCTTGAGCTAGTTCTAGCCAGTCCACAGATTAGTTCAATATTAATTTATAACATACTTAAAAACTCAGGATGACAACAAGTAAGCCTGAATGTTTATTTTTACTGGCCAAGATCCATATATTTATTTGAAGCTAGTTAAAGTTTCACACATCGTTACTATCCACACAACTCTATAAGCTCTCGAGTGGGGAAATGTGTTAAGGCTCCATTTTGCCTTTGAACCAAGAGCAATTTATTAAACTACTTCACATCAGAAATGGAAACATTTTTGGCTTCCTATAAATTACTAAACAATATTAATATTTAAGGATGTCAAATTCAATCCCTAATTGTATCAAAAGAACCAATTTTAATATCACAATCTTCGATACATAGTTTCTTGGCTTTCAAAACACAGTATATTATATATGGAAGAAGGTATAGGAAAGGTGGATAGAAAGATATAAAAGGGGGACAAACACAATATGGCCACAGTATATAAAAGTGCTATCATTTGAACAAAACATTACAAAGATCCATTTAATAGTTTTTTTAAACCACATTATAGTAAAGTATATAGATATACAACATATTTTTAATGTGAGGTTTAAAGTATGAAAAAAATTAATCAAAATTACAAATGTTAGAAGAATCAAAAACAAAAAATCGTGGTTAAACTCTAAGAATCTGAAAAACTGAAATTGTAACATTTCATTAATATTCCCTCCTTGCTAAATTACTAAAATCTACCAAATGTAACCTACAATATGAGTTAATATGGTTGGAAAAAATTGTGAACTGAAGAATATTCACACAAACAAATAATTTCCCTTAAACTTCATCGGGTTAAGAGTAAACACTAGTCTAGTCTGTGTTCTCTTTGAGGGTGAGCACAGCTGCTGATTAGTCATTCAATTCACAATCATTCCCAATGACTTAGCCTACTGCTCTACTTGGGTATTAAACGTCTTAAAAATGTCAATGGTAATATTAAGGAACTTTCAAGATTTAAAACTAGTTCCTGCAAATGCCGCAGTAACAAGTTGTTACCAACTCCCACAAAATACAGAGGATCACAGAATATTTCCCATGTAATGAGTTATAAACTTATAATTAACATGTTGTGCGATCAAAATATGCAACTTGTGATTGGTACTTTTAAAATATGAGGGCTAAGTTTTCACCAGCAACACTAGTCAGGCATGTCTCGGGGTCACAGCAGAAACTAAAATACATTTTCAACAAAGTATGGAAGTGCAATGCTTCAATTTAACTTTGAATATTTTACAAGCTTCGCCAATTAAAATTATGTATTCATGTTGTTTGTATCCTTGTTCACATGACACAATTGATTAAATTATATGTTGTGAAATTTACTCACTTTATCAATTTGGGACAAAATATTTTAATCATGTTTGTAATATAACATTTTGAGATGAAGATTATTATTTATGTAACATTAAACATTTTTGAGCTTTGATCCAACTTAGAGGATATTTTAGCCTCTGTTTCGAATTGTGAAAGTGGACTTGGGTAAATACAGTGTACATATCAGTTTAGAATGACAATAAGTGAGTATTTTATCTGTCAGTATTTGTATTGGTGAAGCTTCTTAACAATCAAAACCAGGATGTTGTTTTTTTTTTTTTTTTTTTCCAAACTCAGGTTGAAGCTTAACACACCTTTACTGTTTCGCGACAGTTTTTTTTTTATATGCATGCTCTGCTCATGAATGAAAGACCTGTTCACAGCAACAATGGCTGAAAGTAGTTTAGTCTAGTTCTTGAGATAAAACATTCTCATTCTCTTTGGCTAGTATTGGACAACATCGTTGCAGCAAAACATGAGTTACAAAGTCTGTTTTGTTCATTTGCTAAATGAGTCACATATGATTCTTACAAATGTTAGTAGTGTTGCTAACGAGGCTGACAAAGACAGTCTTGAGGTCTCCTGTTCACACCCAGTGCAGGGTGAACGGTTCGCTTAGCTTCACACTAAGGTTCTCCACAGTAAGAAACTGAAATAAAAAAAACATAATTATAAAAGCTCAACACCAAAGTTAAATGACGAAAAATCAAACTTGTTTTTAAAGATTCTAAGGGAAGTTTTCAATGTATAGCATCTAGGAAAACTTGCCGTTGAGAGTGATGATTAGATTCAGTACTAAAACAAACGAGTACAATGTTACTTGGAGCAAAGAGAATAATGGAGATGAAGTATGTAGGAAAAGACCACAAGCAAGAACGAGATAGGAGGAGAAAGTATTAAAAAGTGTGCAAGTGAGGAGGAAGAATGATGAAAGGATAGAGAAAATTGAAGGTCTTTTACTAAAATGTGTCAGCCACAGACTGGAAACAGTTGGTTTATTTGGAAGAAGGTACAGGAAATATGGCTTTTACAACTAAAGAGGAAAACAGTTCACACTTTACAGTGCTACCACTGGACCAAGAGATAAAGGCTGCCTCTCTAAGGAAATTGATCCTTACTGACCAATCCCTCGACCTGGGTTTTGTTCTATTGGAATTCATTAGGAAGGAGTGTGAAACACATAACCCAACTTCCAATGTCATCATCAGACATTTCCACTTCTGTACATCCTCTTTCATTCCTGTCGATCTCTCCAGTCCCCTCCTTGTCCTTCTGCGCTTGGTCCCTTCTCTTTCAATAGGTCTTCTACCCTTCTCTCTGTTCTGTAAGGCTTTCTTAGGCATTCTATCCTCCATTTAAGACCTAAGTACAGGAACCTTTTTCTCTTTAGTGTCTCTTCTAATCCATCCCTTATCCTGTCTTTTCTCTTGGATGATAATATGCCTTATTTTCCTATATTCCATCGCCAGATTATATCTTTAACCACACGGTAGAATAGTCCATTCTTCCACATCCTTTGTCCTGAATCTTAGCGTTGGCAGTAAACTTACTTCCTAGATAGAAAGATAGATCCTATATTTATTATGTTATTATTATTTAACATTTTCCTATCAAAGTGTCATATTTATTATTCTTTACCAATGTCCTTTTTCTCCGTTTTGTATTTTATTAGTTTCCTCTTTTAGGGAGTTAGGTTGTGCGATTCACACTCCCTACTGATTGATTGCGATAGAATGAAACCCAGGTCAGTGATTGGGCAGTTACAAAATAGATTTTTCTTCGTGGGGCAGCCATTACCTCTTTATCCAGTGACAGCAGTGTATTGTGTTTGTTTCATTCTCTCTTTCCTGCATAACAAAACATACCTTGAAAATTAAAGGTGTTTTACTTAAAGAAATGTTAATATTTTGAAGAAGGTGTTGGCGAGATTGATAGGAACAAGTCAGGACAGTACCACAGTATATATATAATCACCCCCCTTCCTACCCTCAAAGCAGGATGGTGGTACCTTGTTGATGGTGTCATAAGAGAAGCCCGTCGCGGACTGGTTGATGAACACAGACGTGACCGGCTGCTTCACGCCCAGCACAGTTACTTTGCCTAGTGTTAGTACCCCGGGGTACCCCCAATGGGCCGAGGACCCACTGAGCTGTGCCCCAGAGAGGTTGAACTTCAACAGAATGTAGAGTGACTCCTCATACGAGTCTGCAACAAACCACACTCCCCCTTCATGTCTACTAACTTCTTTACACAGTGTCTGGTTACACACATACCTTAATTAAGCTAATGGAGTAGGGATGGAGAATGACTAATTATTTTGTAAAAACAAGGCACACTCAACCCAACTTGGTTATAATCTCAATCCAGTACAAGAAGAGTGAGACGATGCAGGTTTCATATCTCCTGACAAGCCATGCAGCCAGTGAGATGTGATTAGCTGACAGTCGCGATTAAAGGATGCTATCAGGACAATGAGGCTTTGCCAAATATTACTAACTTGAAAAAAAAATTTTTTTGCAATAACATTGACAAAAATTATCCACAAGATTAACATATTTAATAAATAATTTAAATCTTTATTCATACATCCTAACATGTATTAAAATATGTTATTTTTTTGCAAAAAGAAACAACTAAAAATTGTGAATAGTGAAATATTATTATTATTATTATTATTATTAGCACCGCGTCTTACTACCCATTCGGGTTATACGCACTTACGCTAATGTGTAATGGTAGGGTGATTGCGAGATGAAATGAAGGACCTACAGTTTAACGTGGAATCCGAACCACGGTGGAGGCCTGGCATTCCCCACATTCACAAGTTGTGATTAATACACGTCTTGTCAGAGGTGAAGGAGAATAGTGAAATAAAAACCTATACAAAATGGTCAGGTTTGGTTCGAACACCAGAACTCAAAAGGCCATGTCGAGTATATTTACAATTCGCTTGCAAAGTTAAAAAACTAATAACTAGAGCCCTGTAAAAATTATTTTACTTTTAGTTAAATTTTATCACCTCACCATTTTTACGGAGCTCTACTAATAACGCTCACAATTTTAAAGTTTTTTTAAATCTGAATACTTCAGTTTAGTTTATAAAAGAAAATAACTGGAATTTGAGAACTGAGAATCCAAGTATTGAAAATAAAGATATTACAATCAGTTTGTGATTCTTTCGATACCAATAATAACCATGGAATCAAGTTTGACATCCTAGCAAAGGATTTTAACAGTACTCTCCTAAAAATTAAGATTTGTCTAAACTAAACCTAGATAATATTCCTGGAGTCCACATGTGACATGGTAAAGTTAGCTCATATGGTAACTCTAAATCAGTGGTTCCCAAAGTGGGCGGTGGGATTGCACAAGGGGGCGCTATGAGGCCAACGGGTGGTAGAAGGGCACTCAAGCTGGTATTTTCCCCAAGTGTGTTGTTTATTTATATTTGAATGACCAGCAAAATACCTTCCTTGCTTCAAGTTTCTTCCTCCCTTTCCAAGGTCATGTTGCACGCATATCCTCCATTAGCTAGGCCACGTCATGCGTTCTCACCCCCCTTCCTGAGACTACGTCACACGTTCTCCCTCCCTTCTTGAGGCCACGTCGCCAGAGCTATTCAGTATATCATAGTTTGAGAAAGTGTTGTGTTGTGTTCTTGTTTCTTTGATGTCTCCTCAAGATTTTACTGGTAAGTTCTGAACAAAATAGTATTGAGCGTGATACTTACTTCCTGTGTTTTCAATTATTCAACACGTTGCTTATGAATCAAGATTAGAAGCTATAAACGTGTTATTTTTGTTCCAGCCTACTCAATATTAAAAGTTTTAATCGAGGTTAAATGGGGATATAAAAGATTAAATTCAGTACCAATGCCTAATCTAGAGCTCAAATTTTTTTCAATATTAATTTATAAAATGTGTAGCAAAATCATTTTAAAAAGGTATATTAAATAATAATATTAGCACCGTGTCTTACTACCCGTTCGGGTTATACGCTTTAAGTACTAATTACGCTAGTGGATTAGGAATTGGGAAGGTCGAATTAGAGGAAGTGAACTCGCATTTGTGTGGAGGGAGAGTGGAAAACTATTTCCAACCATCTCAACCTTTCATTTCCCATCTTATCCCCAGGGTTTGGCTAATCATAAATTTGACATGTCAACAACTATTATAAACCGTTGTTTTGATACCATTTAAATTCTGTTAAAAGACGAATGGTTTACATACAAAATGCAAGGTGTTTGTTTCATATTTTTTATGAATAGTTGGAAGGGGTATGTTTGCTACAGTATAACCCTGAAAGGGGTATGTTTGCTACAGTATAACCCTGAAAGGGGTATGTTTGCTACAGTATAACCCTGAAAGGGGTATGTTTGCAACAGTATAACCCTGAAAGGGCTATGTTTGCAACAGTATAACCCTGAAAGGGCTATGTTTGCAACAGTATAACCCTGAAAGTATGTAACTCGCGAGAGTTTAAGAAGCACTACCACAAATAAAGATTGGAGAGATGTAAAGCTTGTCTCAATTCAGATTTGGATAGCTCAGTTTTCTAATGTGTTCGTGGTTGGGTTCAGAGTGTTGGTATCACTTACTGAGCGAGTCACCATCGTCCCAGTAGAGCTCGCCAGCGGCCACCCCTAACTCGTCCGCTGCGGCCAACAGGTATAGATTGTTCTTGCGAGTCAGTGTGGTGGTAGCACTGGGCTTCTGCATAGGCAGGATGCTGCCCCCCCTGACTAGCAAGGGGATTGTGTCCAAGGGGGCAATGAGTGTCACGTTCTCTCCTCCGCGAGAAACCAGGGCACTGGTGTAGAAATCATACCACAGGGACTGAGGCAGGTATGTCGACACCTGAGTGGCATTCTTGGAACAAAGGACAAAGGTAGTTTCCTGCGCCTTGCTTCAAGTATAAAACATTCTTCATGATGGAAAAAATAATCATGTTTTCCTTGGTTCAGTGCGATAAAGTCTGTGTTTTGAAAGTTTTTATAACTAAACATATTTTGGGTTAAAATAATGCAGTAGATACATTTTAATTTACTACACAAATATCAACAATTGAATGAATATCTGTCATGAGCATAGTGGGACTTGAACGGAAATATTTCAAACAAAGGGAAAAAGTTTTCTCCGAATTCTGAGATGCTCATGACAGAAGCTAAACAAGAACTAAGTCACCAGCAAAAGTGCTAGTCAGCAAAAATTATCTGGGAATTCTCAAACATTTATTTACTAATTTACACATCATCATCCTATGAATGTAAAAAATACCAAATAAATTGCTAAGTACACAAAACCTACTAATATATTTGACTATTTTCCCTGTTGTTAATGCAGGTCAGTGTTAATATCACAAGTGTAATGTTACCTCCTCCAGAACAGGGACGATGAGGAGATCTGAGCCCCACAGGAACTCGTAGTCAATTTCATACGTCAGGCTGTCCAACGGGAACCTGGAACCCACATCTACTTAGTTGTCAGCAAATATAACATGGTCTCAAAAAGTTCCCTACCATATACTCTTATGAAAACATGGTACAACAATGTAAGTAGGTGATGGTGAAGGAAGATAAACTTCTCTCTCTACAATACATTGTTGTATAATCAAAATGGTAATAACTTAATAAAGAGTGGAGGTAAGCAGACACACCAGGGGTGAAGGAAGCTCTGAAAACTTAATAGACTTCACTTAGAAAAGTAAAATTTCTAGTTCAACAATTACAAACTTTGTAAAAAAAAAAAATTATTAATGGTTAAAACACACATTATTTGATTCAACTTAGCTTTGAATTGAATAAGTGGACTTACCACACTTCTAGCTCATACAATTACTTATATAGGCCTAGTGAAGCCTAGAAGATGGAAATGATCTTTTAATCACAGGTGTAACCGTAGCAAATATATTCGTAAATTTGAAAAATGACAGCTGCGCACGAGAACCAAACTGAGTGAAGAATGAATCTGAGCACGGCACTACTTCTGAATAGCTAAGTGGTAAGCATTGGTGCAGCCAAGCCAAACCAAGCTTCCTGGGTTCAATTCTTGAGTCCAGGTGTCATTTTTTAAATTCAAGAACATAACACAAAGCTAGCCGAGAGTTATTCAGCATATTTGAGTTGAGTGTTTATATCTTCACTAAGGATTCAAGAAAATTTCAGATTTGAAACTTAAATCCTTTGAAAAAGTTTTTTTGTCTCAATTTTTCAAATGAAATTTGCTTTAGGGCTCTAATACTGCTTATTGATGGTTCATAACCAATTATAATAATAGGACAAACTTAGCAACCAGGTCCCAGACCAGTAATTTAATACTCACCTGAATGAATGGATTATAAGAAAGAATGTTTAACATTTAGTTAATATTTTGATATATTTATATTTCCTCTTATGTTCATAATTATTCTAAGATTTCGATTTGGGAAGCGAAGATAAATTATAGATTTGGATTCGTAAAATAGTGTATTTGACCCAACTCTAGTTTTCATCTTTTCCATTTAGTTTATACCACATTTTTCTTACAAATAGACTTATCTGAAATAGAAAAATTTATTAGATTTACTTGCATGTATTCACATAAAGCCATGTGATCTGCAGCTGTCACTTTATGTATGTGTGTGTGTGTGTGTGTGTGTGTATATATATATATATATATATCTCCCCCCTTATTCTTAATTCAACAAGTTTTAACACTGCTGGTCAAAACATATCCAGTAGTGTTGCAACCCCTCAAGTTACACTTTCAGCAGCCCAAAAGCTGATAATTGGTCCAGTCTTAAAAAAAAATTATGAGATTTTTCAAAGGTGATAAGTTCAAGTTCGTAGTGTACTCACTGGAAGAAGAGCGGCCTTGCCACAGTGGTGCCATCTACGTGGGCCCGCCAAAACAACGTGTATAGAAAGGGAAGTAGAGAGTAGCGTGTGAGTAGAGATTTGCGAGCAGCTTGGACCACAGCGAGGCCCAACGCTACCGGGTCCTGGGGCTACACACACAACATAACATCACATTGGCACAGAAGAATTCTTCTCAAATGAGGAATACTACAATCGTTAAACATTTTTAAGTAAACATTAATAAATCTAAGATTAACAGAAAATAAAACTGATTTGTTTAGAAAGAAAAAAAATTCTCTGTGAAGGTTTGGCAAAATTAAGGTTTAGTTTTGATGCTTATATGTCATATTTATAAAGAATAACGAGAACACATTTTGAGTTAACCAATTTTTTTTTTT
>CABFVZ010000924.1:238976-279445 GCA_902151445.1 Timema monikensis
TAGCACCGCGTCTTACTACCCGTTCGGGTTATACGCACTTACGCTAATGTGTAATGGTAGGGTGATTGTGAGATGAAATGGAGGACCTACAATTTAACGTGGAATCTGAACCACGGTGGAGGCCTGGCATTCCCCACATTCACAAGATGTCTTGTCAGAGGTGAAGGAAGGGTTTGGAAATCAGATAAATCTTTGCCGGGACCGAGGATTGAACCCCGGCCGCCAGTACAGAAGTCCGACACCTTACCCCTAGACCGCCAGGTCACCGACTACAAGGCCAAATAGAAGTTTGAATCTTTTTATGTCAGTTATTTTGTATTTGACAAACTATTATAACCTATAACCACTTTTAAAATATTTTATTGCAGAATTGTATTATATTTTATTCTGATAAGCCAAGTTATGATTCAATCACTTCAAGTTCATTCTATTAAAATTAATTTTTAATGTAAATAACAGCTGAGAACATCAACAATTTAATGTTTAGCTGTCAATCTTTTTATTGGAACAGCTTTGTAATTGTCAGAGGCAGAATTATTTTTCCAAGCCATGTCAACTGCAATTCCTGAAATTTCCCCCTGAGTTGCGAATACTCCTATTGATATGCACGGCCATACGGACAACTCACTATATTCTCATCGCTGTTGTGGTTGCGTGAGAAGGGGTAGAAGGCCCCTAGTTCACTCCAGCGCTGACAGAGGGCAGGCGTGGTGTTGCCGTTGAAGCCGCAGATGTCTGCTCCCATCAGGGGTATGCCAAACATGTTGAAGTTGAGCATCTCTGAGCAGAATGAATATTGACCTCTAACTTCCCACAAGCTCAAGTTATAAGATGTGTCCTACTTTTCTCAGTCTTAAGATTAAAATCTCATCATTCTAAGTCCTCGATGGACAGAGCAAATTATCAGGTCTTTTCAAATATTTATTAAAATGCAACTCAACTAGTATACACCCCTGCTTTCTTACAAATGGACATACCTGGAAGAAGGTATAGCAAATGTGGATAGAAAACAAAAACGAAATTGAACATTTGTCCCTATCATTATTTACCAATTTCCTTTTTCTTTATTTTATGTTTGTTTCCTCGTTTAAGAAGTTGCATTGGGCACTCCCTCCTGACGAGTTTCAATAGAATGAAATCTACAAGGGATTGGGCGGTAAGCCGGTAACAATTTATTTTTCTTCAAAAAGCAGTCTCTTTGTCCAGTGGCAACAATGTAAAGTATGAAATGTGTTCTTATTTTCATTGTTAAATCTATAGTGTGTTTGTTGTTCTTATTTGTTTCTACCCACTTTTCCTCCACCTTCATCCAAATATGTATGACGAAATACCTCAAAACGGAAAAAGAGGTTTTCCTTAAAGAGATAAAAGACATTTGATAGCAAGGAAAAGTTACTAAATTTAGTTTCACACATTCACACTTCAAGTAATGTAATCTGCATCTGTCACTTTTGATAGATAATAGCATTACATCAAATAATATAGTAAAATGTAATCAATGTTGACAGTAAACTATATTTTTTTCATATTTTCTGTAAGGTGCTCCAATGTCTGTTGATAAGAAAAGTAGTGAAATTCATCCCCTATTAACGTATCCAAGATGTGCAATGTGAGTAATGTACTACTTTGGGTGGATTCACAGAGTGTGAGAGTTTGTCAGTTTCGCAAAGAGTTCAAGGACACACCTGGTATACTTCTCTTCATGTCATACCAAGTGGACGCAATGTCGCCGCTCCAGTGACCCGCATAGTGGCCGTGGCCAGAGAACGTTGAGCGAGAGATCACAAACGGCCGCCTCTCCCTTATCTCGGACATCACACTGGGTACAAACCAAGTGTTTTACAAAACTTAGGACAGGGGCACCAACAGGCACACACAAATACTATAGTCCGCTACTTGGTTGCAGACATTGCTGAAAACGAGGTATTTCTTTATTTTCTGGCACACCACATGTTTATTAACAGAGAAGACACAATTATTGTTTTTAAAATTACATTTCTTAAATTTTAATATTGATTTTTCAATATTTACAATTTAAATATGTTTCCATGCATCTAACCTCACATTAACTAAAAATTATTTAATCATATATATTGTATCATGGTGTAGTAGAGGGGGGGAAAAAAAGGTGGCCCGTGTCAGTGGCCAAATAGCCCAAGGTGTCATTCTCATGTTGAAATGGCCTGCTGTTGACTGGGAAATCATGGTTTGAATCCCAGCCAGGTGTCATGAGGATAGTTTTTTCTGAATGGTTTCCCACTCTCCTTCCATGCAAATGTGGGTAGATTACCTATAAAATGCTTCCTTTCTCATCCCTGTTAAGATTAATTATCCCTGTGACATCCCTGGCTTGACTTACAAGCTTGTCACAATGGCCTCGGTGAAACCGTACAGGTTGTGAACGTCGTAGTGCTTCCCCGCGTGCTGCTCACTGTTCATGCAGAGCGTACGAAAGAAGAGTTTTCCGCCCAGAACGCCGGGCGTGTATGGAGGGTAGTCCAGGGAGTTGTTTTCACAACCGCGAGTGCTGCCTGACCAGAAGTTTGATGGCTCGTTCATATCCTAAATAACCCAATGGAGGTACTTTGTATTAAGAGTTCTACAAAAAATGTATTTTTTATGAGCAGACTGTACAAACCTCACAGGACAAAAATTCGTTTCTGGAAATTACTGTCGAGAGCAGTCCTTATTTTCAAAGTTGGTTTTAGAGAATTTGACAAAACATCTTGCAATATTTAACTAGAGCTAAACCCACTAATGGTTGCTTTAGTTGTCAAATAGAGTAAATTACGCCTAACTGTACATGCTAAACATAATTATTTCAGCACAGATTACTTAAAACCTGCACCAATGACCAAAATAGCCTCAAAATTCCGAACGGCCACACAATCTGCAGCCATGACCTTCGCCTGATAATCTGATCCAAAGATAATTAATATTTCATAACAAGTGACACTGCTTGTTATTTATAACAATAATCTAATCCACTAAATGAATAACTATTTTTATATATCTGTGTATCTTAAGTATTGCTACATACACACCTAAGCATGCTGTGGTTTATTTATTTAGCTTAGTATTTATCCCACAGTAATCGTGCGCACATTTAATTCTAAGCAACATAGATTTTATTTATTTTACAAAGCTTTAAAATATAATTTAGTAATTTGTAGTTATACCTGCAGCCTTAAATTATATCCTCCTTGCTAATATTAATGAATATATCTGTGTTCATTCAGATAACACAATCTTAAGGTAGAAGTAGTGAAGATAGAAATAAATTATCTGGCAATGTAAATACAAATGACAGAAGGAGCACCGACTCACGATCCAGGCCCCATCAAACTGGAACTTGTCATGCATGGACTTGAGTTGGTTGAGCCAGTAGTCAACCGTCTTGGGGTGTGTGAAGTCAGGCCATACTGTATCAACGGGGTTCCACACCTGTTGAAACAACCACCACAGGTTATACATCTGATCAGACCAGGCTGTGTGAACGTGAGGGAGAGAGAGAGAGATGACATACCTTCCCTATGAAGGGCTGTCCTGAGGAGTTCTTGACGAATATCCCCAGCTTGAGTCCCTCGTCGTAAGGGGGGTACGTGCCTGCAGGCTCCGCGGCACTGATACCTGGATCTATCAGAGGAATATAGTGCATACCAACCTACACACACGACACACATCATCAGTCAAGTTGACAACAGTAACACAGCCCACTTCAGTGGTTGCATGGTCCAAGGTGTCATTATCACAATAAACCAGACCACCAATGACTGGGAGAGTGGGGTTTGAATACCTGGGTTTTTCCTATTTGATTGTTCACTCTCTCTCCTGTGAATGTCGGTACACATCCTATAAATTCAACCTTCCTCATCCCTAACATCCAACACATGAGTGTACAGCCCTAATGGGTAGTAAGGCACTGTAATACAAATATTACAGATCAACATTTTACTACTAGCACATTTATTAATTTTTGAAATAATTATTTATCAATATTGTGTAACTTTAAGCTTTTGAAAAGACAATATTTTCATTTTTGATTGTAATATGAAGTTCTAGACAGATATGAGTTTGGACTCAGTTTTAATCATTACAAAGCTAACTTTTGTTAAATGTTTTTATCCCAAATTGCATCATTCCTGAGTTTTTTGTTTGTCTTTTAATCTCCATTCATAAACTTTATGTTTGATTAAAACTTGCCAACTGGTGGTTGAGTCATGATTACCTGATGAAGCAGGTTGACAAACTGCGGCAGGCCAGCGTATGTTGTTTGGTTATAGGTAAAGTCCGAGCTGTGAGCCATGTAGTCCAGGTCATTCCATTGGACATCCTGAGACCACATTAATTAGGTTTGTTAGTTACGATGGGTAGAATAGAATATACAATGATTGGTGCTTTAGGCAGCTCAGATAACGATATTTTAGGAATCCTCAAGGTTGTAAAAATGTTAAACCAAACAAATAAGGGCAAAATAAACTTTCAGTAGGTTTTGGAAGTCAGAATTGTGCATTAAACAAATTTTGTATTTGAATGAGTATAAACTAAAGTGCATTAATCATGTTTTATTATGCCATTATATAAATATTAGAGAAGTGTATGAAAATGAAAAACAAAGACTGAAATACCTCAGGAAATTTTCATGTGAAATCCAAATATTGTAATGTTCGTAAACATGCGTTAGGTTTTTTTTTTCAGCTTCAGTCTATACAATCCTATAATGTTTATTTGATATAAAATTAGTTATTTTCCACATTTTAGTATTTTCAAATTTCTACAGTGAAAATTAAAAGGTATGGTTTATAAATAATGCTATACTATCTGACAAGCCCCGTTAGCAACGTTCGACATATGATTGTGATAAGAGTGAAATTTAAAGGAACCACAAGTTTAATTTAAGGTGGAGTTGGAAGTGGACGCAAGAAAAGGTCAATATTTTTGCAGTATTCATAGTGTACCATTTTTTTCTCTTTTCAAATTAATCAAACATTTATCCCAAAGAAACAAAGAGTTTAATTTTATACACGTGTTAATCTAGACATTTGTTTAATCTCTGTCATGAGCATAGTGACAGTAGATGAGAAAAAGTTCAAGTTCCAGTACACCCTTGACAAACATTCAATAACTGTTTGTTGCAGAGAAAATCTTTTGTATATTAAAACTGCAAAAATACTGACCATAACATGAAATCCTTACGATACCACATTAAGAGATGGAGGCATACCCCCATGATTAAAACCTTCTCTGATAAGAGACAGAAATAGCTCTTGGGTCAAAGTCAGATCCTGTGATTGTGTACAAGATAATGCAAACCAATATTTGACCTTCGCTCCGATTCATTATGACAAGAACGAGACAAGATTCCCCACTCACCAGCGGTATACCAGCAGCACGTGTCCTGTTCCACACTTCCTTGGTTTCTGTCAAGGTCTTGTAGCCATATCTTGGAGCAAACAAATAACATTCAGGAGCAATATGAGCCAACCCACAATATCTCATTGCCAGAAAACACAGGAACCAATTCAACTAACATTTCAAACACTGCCAAGTATTCATACACCTCAGGGTTTAAATAATGGTGGGAAGGTTAGACTTAGAAGGAGTGTGTCCACATTTGCATGAAGAAAGAGTAAAACCATTTAAGAAAACTACTCTCAGTCGGGTGTACTAAGGGTTCACACCATGTCAGGAATTTTGAATCAAATAGAGATCATAGTGACCTGCACAGATGAAAGCCCAGTCCCCAGAACGGCGGCATGAACGGCTTGCCAATGACATCTGTGTACTGTGTGACCACATCCGAGGGTGTCGGTCCCAAGAAGAAGTACAGGTCCAAGATCCCGCCGATGGTTCTGAATGTGATAGCCGGTGTCGGTTGGAGGATCACATCTGCAAGAAGCGGACAATAGCATTAGCCGACGGCAGTTTCACATTCCGAGTTCAGTCAATATATTTTATTGGTGGATGTATTTTCTGTTTAGTTTTGAGTATTTACTTTTCATTCTCTAAATAGTTCACGACCTGCAAATTAACTCATTTAAATCCTTACAGATTCAATGATTTAAGAAAATATATATTTATATTCAATTAATATATATTTTTAGTTTCAAATCTAATATTTTCTTAAATCGTTGATTTTCTTTTAGATTGAAATTTGTTTTAAAGATCTAATAATGCTTTCTGGTAGTTTGACCACAACATAATTATAGGACAAGCTAAACAACCAGACCCAAGACCATTAATTTAAAACTTAACCTAATGTAGGCTATGAATCTTAACATTAATTTAGTTACTATTTATATTTTATATTATTCTGTTATATTACTATGTCCTCTTATCTTCATAAGTTTTTCCAAGATTCAAAGGTAAAATTACAATTAGGCCCAACTCTATCTTAAACTTGTGAAACCAGTATAATTTAGGCCTATAGCCCTAACCACTTAGCCATGGAAAAGTAGTTCCTCAATTGTTTAAGTTAATGAAAGAAGTCACTCAACATATTTTTGCGGCAGTCTAGTGTGAACTCACCCATAGCGTTGCTGTTTAGTAGGAACACACCATGACTGTTGCCAGACTTCTCCATGACGAGGTAGAAGGGATGGCTGCCATACAGATTAGTCTGTCAACAAGTCAATGAAATGTAATACAGTTATTCTACCCAGTACGCTTGTGAGCACCCCCCACGCTAATCAGTAATCACTTTCAAACTAGCATGCTGCCCAGTTAAAATCAATGTTTGTTGCACAAATCATCAAATAGTGCAAAATATTAATTACACTGTCCTCAGCCAGCTGTTAAATAATTACCTTTGGCTAGCAAAATTTTGTTTACTCACCAAAGCCAGGATCAATCCAAGCACAGCAATCGTGCCTTAGCCAGAGACACTCAACAGAAACACGTTACACATTTCATTTCTACAGTGAGGTTCAATAAGAGTGTGAATCTGTTTCACTTGGAGATTGCTGGAGTGAGAATACTCTGCTGGAATATATCACAATACATCAGTAGGTGTTAGGTGCTAATGACTCCTGATGTGTTAAGTGGCTACTCACGTTCTCCGAAGGAACTTGGTCGTGATTCATCATGGTGAATATCTGCCAGCTCGTCGACAGCTTCAAGGATGATCTGTGTTCACCAAGACCATAGATAAACTGCGAGGGGAGCAAGGCAGACAACTGAAGGAACTGATCCGCAAACACGAACCCACCGATGTTCACCGAGTTGAATCTGTGACAAAACTAGTGAAATGTCAGAATTGAAACACTTACATTCTCCCTCAGGTGCTGGTCGCTATTGAAGAGGGTGAACTTATGCCAGAGCGTCATTAGGGCCAGCCAGAACCTGCTCTCCACCAGACCATAAAGATGGTGAGAGGGTAAAAGGGCGGATAGCTGCAAAAACTGGTCGGCAAACAAGAGCGTGCCGACGTCTTGGGCATTAGAACTACACAAGGGTGAGGTGAACCATATTAGGAGCCTTTGTCGCAACCCACATTAGGTAAGTTAATGATAGTATAAATAAGAACACGTGTCAACACAGATTCAATTCCAGCCAGCCACCGTGGGACCAGTTATTTTAGCAATGTGTCTCACTACCAGTTTGGGGTGTACATGTACTAATATTAATTGTACTGTGTTAGGTATGAAGGTGGTTCAATTTAGAGGAGGTGGTGATAGAGAGTGTAAAGCCACTCAATACCCCAGACTAGGATTCAAACCTCGATCTCCCTATCATCGGCAGTTCATGTCTATTGTAAGAGTGACAACTTAGACCACTCTACCACCGAAGCAGGTAAGATCCATGATTCCAACACAGAGGACCAAATGTCAGTCCTATCTTCCCAAAGATTCGGCCAAAAAAAAAAAGTGTTGAATTAATATCTCGCTGCACCGTACAAGACTGATAGAACTCAAAAACCAGCAATTGAAGAGTGACACACAGTGTGTTCTATAGCTTTGTACTGCTCTGATGTAGTTAGTTATTGCTAAGATAATTTGTGACATAAAGGATTGAATAAAAAGTAGGAAATCACTCATAATTGTTAAAAATAAAAAACTAGCACGTATAGCCTATAATAAACTGTATCATATTTACTGTCATTATTTTCAAGTTGCTTTCTCATTTATGTAGGAAAAACATTTGTTGTGGTCTTACATTGGGGCAGAGAGATAAATGGTTTGTTTTCGTATGGTAGGCCCCTACAAATATTTAAATTAATTAAACTGATAGGCTATTTAATTAGTAGGAAGAGTACTCGCGTTGGTGGTCTAAGGTGTCACTCTCATGACTGGGGGCTCAGGATTTAAATCCCGGCCAGTCGTACCAAGTGGGGTTTTTCCTAAATGGTTTACCAAACTCCCTTTGGGCCCACTTCCTCTAAGTTCAACTTTCTCCATCCCTAACTGATTAGCGTATTCACAGCAGGCCTGCATAGGTGTATAGCCCGAACAGGTAGTAGGATGTGTTGATTTAGCAAAGTAGGGATATGAGTACATCCTAATTAATAATAGATTATTGTTACATATAGTTATATAAATGTTAGAGCAAACATTGTCGATATATTAAATCAATTTTGTAAAAGTGGGTACAAATTTGGACTTACATGGTCTCATTATCACTATTCCTGATGACCTTGAAACCCAGCTGTGATTCGTCGATGAAAACTCTGTAGTCTGGATTTGAAGACACCTTTTCCACAACGGGGACTTCCGGGAATGGAGGCTCAAACCGGGTGTGCATTGGGTCGTAGATCTGGGAATTATTCAGTTTTATTCAGCTCACACATACTTAACATAACCCCTCATTTTTATATGAAACCTACTTTTTTACCATCAACATTGATTGAAAATTACTAAAATTTGGCATTTAATCTAAACGTTATCAAAATCTTCCAATAATAGGTTGTTATTTCCTTATGAATTACTGTTCGGTTTTTATTTTACCGGTACATTAAATACTAATTTTCCCCCATCTTTGTGGCGACCTGAGTTTACAAATCTCGAGCTTCCTATGGTAATCTGCCTACCTACTCTTATTTTTGAGATTAAAGGCCCAAAAGCCCCCTTTTGGTTTTAAAAAATGAACCAATTTGGTTTCAACTTTAAGATGGGTGTTTGCCGAGTCTAAGTGGACACCTTGTGAGATATTGAATTAGGAAATACTTACTTTAATACGAAGTCTCTTCTGAGACTCATATTTAACATCCATTTTAAGGAGTCTTGCATCTTTCGGATAAGAAGACGAAAATGTGCGCTTCAAGTACGCTGTAGAGCCGAAAGAGGTCTCGCTCACGTTGACAAACTTGTATCCCTTGAACTGCAGCGGATAATAACAGTAAGGAATGTTCAATTGGTCGTCAATGGGTTCATCGGTGGTATAGTTGGGCTTAGCCCAGCAGCACCCTCTATTGGCACAAGCTTTCTCGTTAGCACCCTCCTCAGGGTAGCAATCAAATCTCAGAGAATCTGAGACTCTGGTGCACTGATCAATTGTGGGTTTCGGGGGTGGCGATAGCTTTAAGGATCCCAGATGTTTAGGTTCATCTTTGTGAGACACATATTTCTTTGGTTTATAAACACTCTTGATGTAATTCTGATTGGTGTAAGACGTGTCAAAATGATATACTCTATCCTTTCGCGGATCGGAATGGCTGTGATCTGTCAATACACGGTTGAATTCATCTGCCGGCCAATGGGAGTTGAGCAAACCGAAGCAGTGTAAAAGATACACTATAGGAAGTACAATAAAAACAACGATCAACAAGATAACAATCAACAAGGTTGCAATATTTATTTGTGGACATTTAGATTCAACAATATATTCTTCCAAAGTGTCGAACTCTTCCGATCTGGACGAACACTGTGGCTGTAGTCTGTTAAATTCCGCTGGCGAACGAGTTTTCAAAACTGACCCGTTTTCTTGTTCTTTCTGTAAGTTACAGAAAGATTCCGTAGACCCTGTCTCCCTACCGTTTCCAATATTTCTCCACTTCTTCAAGAAATACTTAACGGCCCCTTTCATTTTAAGGGCGTGAACGAATCGTTCAGATGAAGAAGAGTCAAGCAATATTTTGTTAATAACTTATAAAAATATAATAAAAAATAAATGTAGACTGATCTCAAATGTTTACATTATTCAGTTTAACCAACATTCATTGCAAATACAGCTCAAATTACCATTACGTTAGTTTTGAAATAGTTAATAAGTAGATTGATAAATAAATAACTCACGCCAATAAATATTATACTAAATTATTATAGCACAGTTTTCTTGAGCGTCCCATTCTTAATAAAATACTTACCAAAAAATTGTATTCAACCTTTTTTTTGTCGGGTATCCTCGAATATAATTTCCTTAGTTAAAATAGACTATTGAAAACAATGTTAAAGTTATCTTGTAGCTTTATTTGATCATCCTGATATAGAACTAGACTTCCCTACTTAATTGGACTAAACTGAAATTAAATATACTGGTCAAATGAATAGGAATGTTATATTGATTCTTATAGTTAAAAATAATAAATTTTGTATGTCTACACCTTCCTAAATATAAGGTGGTTTTTATATTTCAATTTATTTCAAAACATACCTTGTTGAGTGAGACTGTCTGTTCGTAGACCTACCAATAATAACTATTCTTATTTAAATTAACTAACAAGCTAAATATCAGCTGTACATTAAATTATCTGATTGCAAAACCCTCCCTTCACCGCTAACAAGACGTGTATTAATCACAACTTGTGAATGTGGCGAATGCCAGGCCTCCACCGTGCCTCGTATTCTACGTTAAACTGTAGGTCCTCCATTTCATCTCACAATCACCCTAACATTACACATTAGCGTAAGTGCGTATAACCCGAACGGGTAGTAAGACGCGGTGCTAATAATAATGATAGTACATTATATTAACATTTGTTAAATATAGGTGATTATTTAAACAAAATATAAATGGGTTTCATAATATATAAAGTATGCTTATTTTAAAAAAAACTAGAGAGCTAAATAAATTCAAACTAAAATTAGAGTAATGAACTATTTATATTTTTTTCTTTTTTAATGTTGAGAAAAAAGTACATTGATACTATAATTGAGCAGTATATGTTATTCAGATTTTTTTTAAAGTGTTCGAGGATTTATTTTGTATTCTCAGACTCTGACGACAGACAAGCTATCACCTAAGCAAGAAGTATTATACGTCTATAACGTCCATAATCATAATTTTGGTCGCAAACAAATCGGAGATTAAATCTAATAAAAACAGATAAATCGTTTTTCACTTTGCATGCAATTGAATGACAAAGTTTTCTCTCTGGTATGGCCGATGACTGGAATAGGTTAGAGCCCCTATAGACCGATATACACAGAACGCTAAGTTGTGCTGTGCTTTCCTATGCTAAGCTAAGCCATGGTCCCTCTTTTCCTTCCGGAATTCTTTCTGTTCTGCTCCAGTGAAGTTTAGTTATGATGGCTTTCTCCAAAATGTCTTGTTTGAGTTCAGATGATAGTACTGAGGAAGAAAAGATTCTGCTGTTAGCAGCTGTTTTGAAAGATGAAAAAAATTTAGGAAGTGGATATTTGACTTGTTCAATTAACGCTTACATTTTAATATAAACACATTTAATAAATCTAAAATCTAAATATATTACTTAAATACACGTGAAACAAAATGAAAACAATACTTCAACATTTCTTTTGTTATTTTCACCAAACCAGCACCGCGTCTGTTCAACACGGAGCTCAAGTTGCGTTATGCGCATGTAAGATGGCTCGAGATGGAAGATGGAAAAATTGTCCGGCCAGCAATCGGAAAAACATAGCGTGGCCTAGCAAGGCATAGCTTAGCTTTCTGTGTGAACTAGCACATTTAAATATATGATCCGCTAGTTTTCTAAAAAGTTAGCAGAGCAAATCTTAGCTTAGTGTTCTGTGTGAATCGTTCTTAAGGTGTTTTTTACGTACCCCAGGTTGAACACCATTGTTACTAGAGATTACTGCTATTACTACTCAGCCATTATAAAATAATTGGCCTTCCCACACAATTGGAACGAGACTTATGGCATTATATGTATGGAAACTCGTTGATCCGAGATAGTGTTAATGTTTAAAAATGCGTATAACCCGAACGGGTAGTAAGACGCGGTGCTAATATTAATGTTTAAAAAGGTCTGTAGGAAATACAGTGTTAATGTTTAAAATGGTCTGTAGGAAATAATAGTAAAGTAAAATTTGAATAAATTCTATAAGTCATCAGTAATCATTAAGAACTATAACGATTGATTCTTGAGTTTTAATAAATGCTATAAGATGGCAGTACGTGTTTGGTTTAGTAGTATTATAGTTAGAATAAGTGTTCGATTTTGATAGATTTCTTCTACGAAGTGATAGTTTAGTTAGAATAAATGCAACAAGATGACAGTAAGTGTTTGTTTTTTTAAACTCAGCGTCTATTTACATGTTCAGTATTTTAAGCCCAGTGAGACGTGGGTGCTCAATTTGAAAAAAAAAAGCTTCTTGGCAATGATAGTATCTATGTTCTATGGTTATAGTCATTATTTTGAATAAACGCAACAAAGTATAGCTTGGCAACGTTTAAAAAAACCTTGTGCTATAATGACTGTAAGTTTACCCAACTTCCAAAAAGTTGGCTGGCACAGTGAATTGACAGAAAGGCGCGATTACACTAGTCTGAAGAACTCCACTCCAGTGCTAGCATTACACCAGTGGAAGCTTCATTATCGCTAGAATCTGAACGTTCTTCTTTAACAATTATAAATCTTTCAATCGTTTCATCTATCAACGCATCTTTTTGCCAATAATCGTCCCCAATTTTGTGAACATGGTCGCAGCACTTTTTACATTCTTCTGCAGTGTATTTCTAAAACAATTTTTCACACAACTTTTTTTTTTTGTCCTCTAGATAATTACTTGAGAAATCTTGGGCCACTTGTCCTTTTATATAGCCCCAAACCATCACCATTATATTAAGATCAGCGTGATAAGTTGGCAGATGCTAAATATATTGACCTTGATCTCTTATTATCTCATCAAGTTTGTGTTTCCTCTCAAAAGGAGCTCTTTTGACAAGTTCAACTAATTCTGGTTTTCTCATTTCTTCAGTGATTTATATGCTGTTCTTTCTTAGCCACATTTTAATGTCATCTTTTAAAGGTGCACTTGTTGGTGTCTTGTTTACCTGCACAAAATAATAATTAGCATTGTTCATTACTATGATACTTCTGGGGGGAACATTAGGTAACAATCTCTCACAAGTCCACTTAATGAAATTAATGTAGTCCATGTCATTGTGGTAGTCTCCTGTTTTTTGTTTTGAATTGAAAATGAGAAGGGAATTAGGAACAAAACCCCTTTCCCCTCCAGCATGCACAGTGATAGGTCGATTTCCTTTTCCAATAGGCGTCGTAGCACCTGGTTCAAATTCGGACTGCCGGCATGTTTTTAAATTATGACACGCATTAATATACGTTTCATCAACATATATAATGTTCCTTTCAGTACTTCTAAATTCACTAATTTCACGTAAGTACTTGGCTCATCATGCCACTATTTCAGTGCATTCGATCAAAAGTTTTCTTTTTGATTGGCATTTTTTCCACTTAGACCCTAAGCTTTTGATTGTTTTTCGTAAATAATCTCTGCTGCACTCTATAATATCATTACTTTTAAGAGCCGTTTGCAATTTCTTAAGTGTCGGCACAGTTTTTTATACGACACACAATTCGTGGACTTTCCTACGAATTGATGCTTTCGTGAAATCATTTATAAATATTATTTTACTACGCTCCTTACACTTTCCTTTTGGAGTAGAAAAGGTCATGTGTCCTTTAGAAACAAGGGAACCTTTACCTTCCCTCAAAATAGTTTTTTACGCTACTTAAAGATAGGCCTGTGTCTTCACTCGTACATTCAACTACATTGTATTTTAAATGAAACTGTTTTTTCAAGTGATCAACTACGTTAAACCCTTTTGGAAGATGATGCCGCCATTATGTAGGTTCTTGTTAGGTCTACTATGAAGCGTCATGTTTCACTGGTGAAGCGCCACGTTGTCGAGTCAAGTTGAAAGCGATGTTTTGTGCTCTTTTGGGAGTTCTTATCTGGATGTCCTTGTTGTCGAGTCAGACAGTGAAAAGTGATGTTTTGTGTTCTTTTGGGAGTTCTTCTCTGGATGTCCTCGTTGTCGAGTCAAGTTGAAAGCGATGTTTTGTGCTCTTTTGGGAGTTCTTATCTGGATGTCCTTGTTGTCGAGTCAAGTTGAAGAGCGATGTTTTGTGCTCTTTTGGGAGTTCTTATCTGGATGTCCTTGTTGTCGAGTCAAGTTGAAGAGTGATGTTTTGTGCTCTTTTGGGAGTTCTTCTCTGGATGTCCTTGTTGTCGAGTCAAGTTGAAGAGCGATGTTTTGTGCTCTTTTGGGAGAGGGAGTTCTTCTCTGGATGTCCTTGTTGTCGAGTCAAGTTGAAGAGCGATGTTTTGTGTTCTTTTGGGAGTTCTTCTCTGGATGTCCTCGTTGTCGAGTCAGACAGTGAAGTAGGGATGTATGGGTGTATGATTATCTTCTTTGGGAATCCTGGGTTGGAGTTCGTTGTGATGATTAGATGGGTTTTGTATTGATAATATATTTCATATAAATTGCGTTTATTTTTTGAAATTTATTTTTTATCAATTTAAATCCAGTTTATTTAGAATCATTTTATTGGCACACATGATACAGCAGCTTAACACGCCATGGACTGTTTTTATATTATTGAGATTAACTTTCTTGGAGTTTTGTCGACTTTGAAAAATGAAAATTAAGTATACGGTAGCATGATTAAAAGAAATACTATTATGTTTGAAGTTTATAAATACCTTATGATACTAATACTGGGCAATATATTACTTTTCGTGCGAAAAAGCGAGTGTGTCGCGCTCTACACGGCCCGGTGCTACGTGGACGGCAACGGGTAAATGATTTGAAACTTACGTTTTAGTGTGAAATTACTATTACTATCGCAACTAATATGACCCTTGGTATATGTAGAACATAAAGTCCGTATCACACGACACTAGCTCGTACTTGAAATCCAGTGTGCTAGCTATCACGTCATCATCTAGCGTCGTGTGAATCAGAAAAAGTATACTGGTTCTGCCACTTGGTACTGGCTACCATACTAGTTGTGAGGATAGAACACGTGCTATTTTCGTACTAGTTTCGACACTAGTCTGTGTAATTCAACCAATCATGCGCGCTGAGACTGTTTTGTAGATAAATGGTATAAATGACGCCAACATGGTCATTGGATGTGACTTTGTTGTTTACAGAAAATTATTCTAAACAACCTTGTTTATATAATACCAAATTGGCACAGTATGACAATATATTTAATATATATAAATTTAATTTAAAACACGTCATCTAAAAACGAAAAACTATGTTCCAGACCAAATTTTAATCTAAATAAACTTGATAGCATGCCAACCTTGGGCGTTTTTTTGTTTGTTTTTTTAGAATATAAAGTGTGCGTAGGCCTAAAAAAGAACATTTGTTTATCAAGGATACTGTACTTTGACACCCATGGGCTTAGGGACCTCTGACCACAATGTAAATAAATGAATACAAATTTAGGGAGATACTAAACGTTTGTATCACCCCGAATGTATATTACCTAACCTCCGAATGTATTATATTTAGTATCCTGCGACCATTATTTCGTCTTTCCCAACCATTCCCGTGTATATATTCTTTTTCCTACGCTCCCTCTCATAATTTTCGATATCTTTATTAGTAATTAATGCAGCTGCTGCACCCAAAATTAATCTCTGACGTTCGATAAATATTTGCACTAGGACCTAGTACCAAACTAGCAGCGTGTGAATACTATAGTCCCATTTCCATTGTACTAGCTAGTATACAGATATCTAGGTGCTAGCTAGCACACTNACTATGTTCCAGACCCAATTTTAATCTAAATAAACTTGATAGCATGCCAACCTTGGGCGTTTTTTTGTTTGTTTTTTTAGAATATAAAGTGTGCGTAGGCCTAAAAAAGAACATTTGTTTATCAAGGATACTGTACTTTGACACCCATGGGCTTAGGGACCTCTGACCACAATGTAAATAAATGAATACAAATTTAGGGAGATACTAAACGTTTGTATCACCCCGAATGTATATTACCTAACCTCCGAATGTATTATATTTAGTATCCTGCGACCATTATTTCGTCTTTCCCAACCATTCCCGTGTATATATTCTTTTTCCTACGCTCCCTCTCATAATTTTCGATATCTTTATTAGTAATTAATGCAGCTGCTGCACCCAAAATTAATCTCTGACATTCGATAGATATTTGCACTAGAACCTAGTACCAAACTAGCAGCGTGTGAATACTCTAGTCCCGTTTCCATTGTACTAGCGAGTATACGGATATCTAGTCGCTAGCTAGCACACTTGATTTCTAGTACAAGCAAGTGTCGTGTGATACGGGCTTAACTGATACAACCACAGCGAAAAACAACAACATTATAATCCGTTGTAAGCGATAACACATATTTGAAAATATTGTATTTTGTTTTGTATTGCTTGTGTATTAGGTATGATAAAAAGACTAGATCTCACATAAAGGTCCAGTTCAATTTGTTTTAGAATAATTTTGGAATAGGAGACAATGTTTTTAGAAAAAAAGGCTATAAAACTATTATTAATTGCATAGTTAACATTAATTGTATTATAATTAAATTATAACCAACCGTAATCCAATTACCATTATTTTAATTAATTATAATTATTATTAATTCTGTAGTATGATAATACATACTTCACTTTCCATAGGTAGGACCTTACCTGAGATATAGAAACATTATCTCTCTCAACTTTCACGTATTCATACGTAAAGTCATGTGATCTGCAGCCATCACTTTTTATAGATATAATCAATGCTGACCACATTTTTTGAAGCTGCAATATAAGTTTAGGTGTTTAAAAATGATTAGATTTAAAGAGTAGTTTCCTCATTATTAAAGAATTCTGGTATTTAAAAATGGGTGTTCAAGAATTCGACAGCAACCCTCAAAGCTAAATATTCTAAATAAGACAATTTTAAAATGAAGGTGTTTTCAACCCCTGATTTGTTGGTGACTTTTAGGTTAGGTTTAGAATCTTGGCTGAGTGTCCTGATGGTTTTTCACACTTCCTTTAAGTTAATGTGGGTAATGGTTATATTTCCTCTACATTCTGCCATCCTTACCCACTACATTCCTCAATACTACCCTATTAACGTAATTAAGATAAATGTGTGTACATTGAGCGAACAGAAAGATTCTGTTGGAACAAAATTATAGTGATTAAACGTCCGCTTTAATCAGTTCGAATCAGACTTTTTAATGTTAAAATTGTTTATTGTGAAAAATTTTGACTTTCAGAAGTCATGCTACCCCTTTATCATCTCTGGAAATAGTTTGAATTGATATCACCTTATTTCACATATTATATATTAAATATTTATGAACCCGCTTCAGTGGTTGCATGGTCTAAGGCATCACTCTCGCCGTAGACTGGATTACCGATGATGGGGAGATCAAGGTTCTAATCCCAGTTTGTATTGAGGATAGTTTTCCCATCTCCCTCCACGTAAATGCGAGGTACACTTGCTCTAATTCAACATTTCTCAGTCCTAACATGTTAGTCTAGCTATCTCGTTGCGTATACCCCGGAATGGTGAGTTAAACGCGATGTGGTAATACAATTAGTACACTTTAATATAATCATGTCCTAAGATTGCTAATTTTAAGTCCTCCCCAAAATTAAATTATCCCTACGTCCATGTCTCTATTTAAAATAAATTCACAAAATATGAAAATGACTGAGTGAGGACACAATTCCATATCAGACCGTTTTATAATGAAAATTAATTTGTCTTCAATGAAAACCATTTTAGTGGAAAATTAATATTTGAATCTCTGCCAAATTTTAAAATTCACAAAGTTAGAAAAAAGATAAAATTTCCCCACCCTTCTTCTCCCCCACCCAAAAAATGTACTGACTCACTTCCCACTACCACCATTCATAATTATTTATAGGTATCTTGTATGTATAGTAGCTCGCGAATAGATGAAAACTTTTTTTTTAATCTTCAACGTATATTATTAATATTTTTTCCAGTGGCCTGGAACTCATGAATAGAAGGAGTCCTCCAAATAAAATAGAAATAATTCCAATAAAATCGCTTAAAAAATTTGAGAAACTTTGTAACGGCTGGGTGGGAATAAATCCTCAAAACTTCCCCTTTGTTAGAATTGATTTATATATGGGACAGACAAATCAATGCTATGTGCCCTTGTTTTAATAATTATTTTAAACTGCTATTGACAGAAAAACATAATACATATTACTAATTTAATATAATCACTTATATTTATATGTCAAGCTACCCCTTTGCAAATATATTCTGTAAATAGTTAATATTTTACATAGGTGAGCTTTGAGTTTCGCTGTTAGTACTGTTTACAATAAAATATTTTACAATTTAACATTTTAATACCAATGTTACAAAATAATTATTTATTATAAACTACCAATCAAAATATCTTATCTCCATGAGCAGAGCTTTAGGTGGAGAGCTTACAAAGTAAATCTTTGGAGTTATTAAAATTTATTGGTTCTAGAAAATGATAGTATAGTTGGAATAATTATTACCAGAGGGAAGTAAATGTTCAAAATAACTTTTGCTTCTAAGAAATGGTAGTATAGTTAGAATAAATGCTACTAGATTACAGTAAGGGTTCAACTTAGAACAATATCTTCTAGGAAATGATAATATAGCTAAAATAATTAATGATGTTAGATGGTGATAGCGTCTGATTACCAAACCCTTCCTTCACCTTTGGGCGGTCTGGCAAAGTGTGTGCTTTCATGCTTTGGGAATGTGTGGAATGCCAGGCCCCCACCATGGTTCAGAACCCACGTTAAACTGTAGGTCCCCCTACTTTCCATCATCATCATCATCATTCTCTACTGAGTTCCTTTCCATTGCAAGTATTGTTCTTGAGTTTTAAGATTGTTTAAAAGGTAACTTCTGGTTTCGACAATAAAAAAAACTAAAAAAGAATCCAGTATAATTTATTGTCCTTATTGGACATGTCTGCATTTATGTGCACCCCTAACCAAACTTCACTTTTTTATAGAAAAACTGTATATTTAGACAATTACTTTAAAAGGCATAAGATTACCTATACTATAGATATTTTCCTAGCTCAAACCATAGTTGGAGACTTCGCCTAGACTGAAAGATAGCGCACAAATAAAATACTACTTTACAAACAGGGAAGATTTGAAGGTTTGCACTAAACACGTGGTTTCACAAAGGGATCTTTAAATAATAATCAGCTTACAAAAATGAAAGATTTAGCATTTATTTGTTACAAAAAACAACATTTTACTATTAATTTAAGGAAAAGAAGAAAAGGTTTACATTCAGCATAATTTTACCGATTTGTTACATTATTTAACAAAAGAAGATTTCTTTAGAAAACGATAAGAGAAAAACAAATTATGATAGAAATAGCGTCCAACCATAATGCCTAATACCTTTTATAATTATAATTTAGAGCACGTGCTATATAGGAACACGACAGTTACATAGAACACGAAAACCAGGTCCCATTGTAGCTGATGGTAGCGTTATATAAATATACAAAAATAAATAAACCCAAAAGGCAAAATTAGGGAAATAAAACTTCGCAGACCTTTACCCCATAATATCAAAAATAGAAAAGAAAGCGACTACATGCTAAGTTTAAAACCCCACAAAAGAAACAAGAAAAAAATTTAGCGTCTCACGTCAATCAGGTCCGGTAAGAGAGTCTCTGAAGAGAGTGGAGGAGATAATGGCGTAACTTCCACCGACAGGAAGTCGTGTGTCAGGAGAGGCCAATCAAAGACAAGAACGCAAGACAAAAAAGGACCAATGGCATTACAGTTATTATCGTGAACCTTTACCAAATACATTGAAACTAAATATAAACAAAAGGAACCAAAAGGACAAAAAAACGTTACAGTTAAATGAATTAATACAGAAACGATTTTTAGTTCAATCTTTGCCAGACAGGCCTCGCTACTCACCACTACCAGAATATTCAAGGTCGATCGAACATACGGTTAGTCTACATATGTAAATATCAGTACAATTCTCACGTATCATCCTATCATTTGAATATTTTTTTACCCTGACTATATTTTATCTAATTCTAAAACTATTTCCTAATGCGATTCCCTATTTCATGTCATTGGTGCCAGAGGTACATCCTGGGTATTTTATTCACTCGGTACCCTCCACCCCTGGCACTCCCAGTACTCACCGTTTCCAGTAAGCACCGGGCACTCTCCAGTAGTGGCGAGCGTTCCCCTAGCCACCGCCTGGGGAGGCGTCCTATCCAAGATGGTTCTACACCTACTTGCTAAAGAAACCACTGGCAGATAATCCCTATTCCTCCTAACCATCCTAATCTATAAATTTGCAATATTTAATTTATTTCCTAATCTAACTTATTAATTAACTTAAATATTAACTAACCTAATTAATTAGAACTAACTTATACTATTACAACTCCAGTGTTGACAATTCCTCGCTATGTTACAACTTATTTCTGTCTCCTACTACTAAATTGTAAATCCAATGGTTCTTGTAGGCCGCAGTGCGGCCAAACTTCTCACGGATGATGAGGAAGGCCCATCAGCTGGCTTCTCCATCTTTACCCTTGTTCCCAAGAGTATGGAGCCTATCTTTCCTCGGGGTAGTTTCCATCATCTGCTTCTATCTTCCTCCATAGTATTTGAACACCGACGTTGTCTCTTGGTTGATCCATTCCTTTTCTTCAATCACCGCAGCGAATGGCAACACCAGCAATGGACCCACCTTTCGACACTCGTTGGTTATACTCATAGAATTCCTACCTCCATATAAATAACAATATAATTATTTATTCGTATGTCACACATGCTTCTGCCTAACTCCCTTAGTTTTCTTCATCCTCTTCAGAAAACTCCAACTAGGTAGTTCTACTGCCACTTGTTTCTTTCTCCGCCAAAAATCCTCTTCTCCAGAATATGCCTCTATCTTATGATTTTACTTCAGTTCATTCACGTATATACGCCCCTTTTTCTATCAACGGCACCTTGTTTGCTAAAGTGTCCAACGACTGACACGCCATTCCATCCCTTAATATAGTCCACCAAGTCTTTCCAGCCAGGCAGTGTTGATGTTCCCGCTTAATTTCCTCTTTCTCCGGCTACTCTAGCACCACGTGTTCATGTGTGTCTACCTCTCCACATTCGCAATCCCGTTTCTCTGTTAAAACGCGACTAAACAGGAATGCTTTGTATGGACCCTTACCAGTTAGAAAATGAACAAGACCCTGAGATGGAGTGAGCTGTTTTATGGCAGGTCTCTTGGGTATATTTGGAAGCAGCGAGAAGGTCCGCCTTCCAGAAGTGCTCGATTCTCATCTTGCTTGTCACACACCTCAAGGGCTCTGTATATCCCAACTGATGTGGTTACTCCTGACTTCATTAGTTTTCCAACCATTTCATAGGCCCTTATCTTAAGCCAGTGATAGGCTGCTCTCTTCCTTACCTGCAAGAAAAATAGGTATTATTCCCAATACCATTGTCAGAACGTCCGTGGCCACAGTCCGGTACGCACCCGACAGCCTCATTAGTACATTCCTCTGTAGGCTCAGCAGTTTTTTCGCTGGCAATATGTTCTTCAACCTGTGGGTCCATATGCTGGCTCCGTAGCCTACTATCGCTACGAGTAAGCCTGGTGATATGTGATTATAACTTTCATCGGAAGATGAAACCTACGTTGTCCAATGCTTATGCTCTTTTGCATCACTGTGAGGGCCTTAAGGCACATTTGTTCAATGTGAACTTGGAAATTCCTCTTTCCACCTAAGGTTATACTTAAATATCTGGTTGTCGTGACTCTCTTCAAGATATTGTTCTCAAGTCTCATGCTAGAATGCCTTCTTAGTATATATACCCTTGAAGACCATATAATTTGTCTTATTTAGAGCCATATTCAGCTTGACTCTTTGGCACCAGTCATTAAACCCACCAAGGATCCTATTACACCTAGATTCAATTTATCCACGTGAGTTCCCATTTTCGACAATCCGCAAATGCCACTACACCCGCTGTCTCCGGATAAGCCTCCAACACCAATAACCCCAGATCTTGCCCCACATCCCAGAAGATCGGGCCACGGACAGATCCTTGTGGACATCCATTGGTGACTTTCTTTTCTATCTTCATACCAGTACATCTCAACGTCACGTAGCAGTTCCTGCAATAATCCCGAAAACTTTTATATAGATATCTCGGGCACTATATTTTCCTGAGCCAATCAAATAAAACAGACCACCACAAATTGTCAAAACCACCTGATATGTCTATAAAAATGCCCACTGTGTACTTCATGTTTGCTTGATCTAGCAACTCCATTACCCTGCCAATCGCATCTTCTGTTAACTTCCTCTTCAAAAATCCATACTGTTGGGGATGCATTCCTATCAGCTCTCTATACTTGATCAATCTTGCACATAGTAGTTTTTACCGAATCTTCCCAAGTACATTTAGCAGGCATATTGGTCTATAGGACTTCGGAATTTTAAGTTATTTTTCATATCCCTTGCTTAAGATGAAAATCTCCACCTGCTTCTATATATTTTGTATCCTATCCTGTACCAAACATTCGTTCACCAAGTGGGCTAGAAACGGGACTATCAAGTCTGTCCCAGCCTTAAGTACTTCCGCTGAAATCCCATCTGGTCCTGCTGCTTTATTGTTCTTAAAATTCTTGATCACTGTTTTGACCTCACTCACCGTGACAAACGTTACTACCTCGTCTCCCCTGTGTTCTTTGTCCATTTGTCTACCAAGCTCCCGATGGTCCTCAGATTCTCCTTCCTCTGTGTTGTCAAGAAGTAATGTGTTCATGAGGATACGAGCCGAGTCCTCTCACACAGTAGTCATTGACCCGTTTTCCTTCAGTAAAGTTGATACAGTGGTCAGGGCTTTGATCTTATCTGTAGTAACTTTAAACGGAATGCCCCAAGGATTTGTCCCCAGCTCTTCTTTCACAAACCGCTCCCTACTACTTCTTTTAATGTTGATTCAAATTTCTCTTTTTTTCTCTCTATAGATATTCAACAACACTCTTCTGTCTTGAGGATCCCTACGCTTCTGATACCTTTTTCTCGCCTGGCAAGCATCTCCACGTAACCTTTGTAGCCGATAGTTCCATGGCTTGTTAGACACTATTACCAATTCTTTCCTTAAAGGTATTGCACTACGCATAGCTTCTTGAATGCTCCTTGTCAGCTGTTTAGCGGTACCGTTTACATTGTGCCCGGCCACCAACTCCCGCGGTAGTACCAATGGAATAATGATGGATAGTGAAATTCGCCTTAATGGTATCCCCATCTCAAAAATGAATTCCTTTATTCTCCAGGAGAGCAGAGGTAAGATAAGGTCAAATGACCAGATCTAGAGCATTAAGCCCATCCCCAGAAGGTGATAGCTTTTCAATATAAAGCAGGGAGCAGAACCGAAACATTTATCAGTTGTGTTGAAACTACAAAATTAAACCAATATTTCTCAGAAAACATTTTCCTAGAAGCCACTCTTCTCGGGGTGTTTAGATTTTTAGAATGTTTCTGAAATAGCTTCACATGTATAGCCATATTTTCATTTTGTATATGCTTCCATAGCGACAGATCCTCTCACTGCCATTCGTTCTTTTATTTCAATACACATACATGCACATATTTATTCGGCTGTGATTGATAGTCCGTAGAAAATTTAAGTTGGGCAACTTCTAAGGAGTAAGAACTCTCGTGGCCAGAGCAATCTGATATTGTGGCATCAATTTCATACGGAGTCTGTGCCGGGGCCTTTAGCCCGTGTAGCCACCTAAGTGGGTGCACAGTACCTTTATCACCTGTTCAGATTATCCTCATATTTACACATATGTAGTAGGGATTGGGATGGTGGAATTTAGAGGGAAGCTAGTGTGGGAAGCCATTTAGAACCAATCTCAGTACAGTCGACCTAAATCTTATCACTGTAAAATCCAGTATATTTGATAGTGTGACACCTTGGAGCATTCAATCATATAAGTGGATTATGCTAACGAGGTTTGCATAATTTTAACTCTTAGATTTTGCTCAAGTGCTATGTTGATAAAACATAACCTTAAACACTTCTACTTTAACAATTGGCATATTTATTTAACCCCGAAATAAAAGTTTGAAAATGTATCAATCCCATTAAAAACTTAAAAGTGTTTCCCCTAAGCAAATAAAACAAAGCATCGTCTTGAGGACTAGATAGTTGGTTTGAGGACCGACGGTGTCACCCCAGTGTGAAGGCAGGGAAAGTCCCAGGTGATTACTCCTAGGGGGTGTGTACATTCCCTTAAAGCCCAGTTTACACGTAACGTCTTATCATTCGTTTTGCTTGATGTCAAGATGTGTCAGTCTAAAGGTTTCGTGTGGACAAAGAAACTGACATTTTGCCCTAACTGAATAAAGGCGGACGATCACCCAGAAAACTGACCGGCTGGAGCAATGTTTTCCGGGAAAACGTCAGCCATCTCATTACATGTAGATGCACTTCTGTCTTTCCTTTCACTCTTGTATTGTTTCTCGAATAGTGTGGAACGAATATTGTTGTTTTATAAAAAAAAAAAGTTTTTAGACATTGAAAATGTCTGACTTAAGGCAATGGACGTGTGAGTTTTATAGTGAATTCATTGAGTTATATCGCAGTTATCCTTGCCTATGGCAAATTAATTCAAAGTAATATAGTGATTGAGAGAGAGAAAAAAATCAAGCATATGCCGTTTTGGTCAATAAATGTCAGGAAGTGGAACGTGGGGTTACAAAAGATACAGTCGCTAAAAAAATAAACCCTTTTCATTCAGTTTTTCGTAAAGAGTTACTAAAAGTTAAGAAGTCAGCATTTTCTGGTGCTGGTGCAGATGACCTTTACAAGCCCACTCTTTGATACTTTGATCTTCTTTCTTTCCTAAGTGATCAAGAAAACCCAAGAGAGTCAATCAGCAATACAGAGGTAGATTCAGAAAAAGAGGTGAACTCACACTGAAAATTAAATATCTGGAGCTTATAATAAAAATTATCTTGTGAATGTGAGGAATGCCAGGCCTCCACTGTGGTTCGGATTCCACGTTAAACTGTAGGTCCTCCATTTCATCTCACAATCACCCTACCATTACACATTAGCGTAAGTGCGTATAACCCGAACGGGTAGTAAGACGCGGTGCTAATAATAATAATAATAATAATAATAATAATAATAATAATAATAATAATATAATAAAAATAATACACATATACAAATAATTTTGGTTTATTTACATGGCTATTGGTAGAGCCTAGTAGTGCTAGAAAACATTTAAAATAAATAGCAATTCACTTCAAAAACAATTTACTTAATTAAATTATTCTCATAGTGTGATGGCCTTGTCCTGCCACAGTACAGAGCCTTCGTTATTAGAGTAGAGCTTGAATGTATCCCTTACAACTTTTGCATCATCCAGAACAAGTTCGCGCCTGCCAAGTTGAAGGTTGTGCATATCTGGGTTACATCTCACTCCCAACTCCACAGAACCATCTTCCATGTTTTCAGGGTCTAGCACCTCATGAGACGTATAGCTTTGAGGACCTATTCTTCTTAAAAAAATTGTGAAGTACACAGCAAACAATAGCCACAATGTTAATATTTTGTACAGCTAAGTTAATGGCCGTTTGGAGAATTTGAAATCGAGATGCCAATATTCCAAACATGTTTTCAACGACATATCTAACCCTTGATAAACAATAATTAAAAATTATTGTGTCTTAATCTAATTTGTCCTTATGGTTTCAAAAAGTCGGGACACATTCCAAAGGCTTCATCGCCTACAAACACATACGAGAGAAGTTTATCACAATTTAAAACTTTTCCCCGATTTGGGAATTTTGAGGCTACAATTTGTAAGTCTCTCGAAAAATTGAAATATTTGAAATGACTCCATCAGAAACTCTGCCATTGTTCCCTACATCAAAATACATAAACTCAGTTAGCATTGGCGATTGCCATGAGTAGGATGCTGTGGGTGTTTTTATTGTTGAAATAGTAGGAACCACTTTGTGCTGGTGGTATAGTTCTCACATGTTTCCCATCTACAACACTGAGGCAATGATAGAACTGCCACTTTCTTTCAAACCCATCAGCAATATCAATCCAATCTATTTCATCCGTTGGAAAATAAAACAAACGAGGAAAAATAAAATTGGCCAGATATCATTGAAGAATTAAAAATATCTAATTAATCAATTTTTTAAATGTATAAGGGCCTACTTTTAAAAATTTATTTATAATATTTCCACTCCAATATAATTTGATCTTGTTTTTTAAATAGAGAAGAGGAACTATTGAGTGATGGGGAGGAACATCATTCATTAGAGACAATCTCGCTCCCTGCGACTCCAGAGGAAGGAAGAAAACCTACTAGTGTGCCAAGGGATAGCTCATCTTCCCCCGCACCCAGATCTTCCATAGTAAGAAAGAGGAAACGAGGCAATGAGGGCGAAACCACTGAAGTACTGCAATTATTATTATTATTATTATTATTATTATTAGCACCGCGTCTTACTACCCATTCGGGTTATACACACTTACGCTAATGTGTAATGGTAGGGTGATTGTGAGATGAAATGAAGGACCTACAGTTTAACGTGGAATCCGAACCACGGTGGAGGTCTGGCATTCCCCACATTCACAAGATGTCTTGTCAGAGGTGAAGGAAGGGTTTGGTAATCAGATAAATCTTTGCCGGGGCCAAGGATTGAACCCCGGCCGCCAGCATAGAAGTATGACACCTTACCCCTAGACCACCAGGTCACCGACTACTGCAATTAGCTGGAGCGAAATTAAAAGCACTCCAATCGGAAGATTCTTTCAATGTTTATGGAAAGCATATTGCACATAAGCTACGTGATCTTAAGGCCAAACAGAAAATATTTTCCCAAAGCTCATTAATGAGTGTCTGTATTCATTCATAAATAATTACACCAATCTTCAGGTTCATGAAGTAATTCCCAAAGCAAATTCACATGAGAGAACCTGCCCCTCTTTAGTGACCATCCTCTAGACCAGCATTTCCCAAAAGGTGTTCCATGGAATCCTGGGGTTCCGTGGAAGGGACAAAGCAGTTCCGAGTTCCGTCCAAGAATTAACTAAAACGTTAGTAGAAAACAGTCATAACATAACCGCGCCGTGCCACTGTAAGTATATATGGTATCAAACAGTGCGGGCGGAGCAGTGTGGCGGGGGCGCAAGTGGCAAAAGTGTTGTATTATTTTCACCAGCAAAGTCTAGTGAAAATATTTCAGAAGAAGCTGTTGCTGGTTTTTCTGTAAGAAATTTATATTTATTATTATCAAAGTCAATCTGTTAATACAGTCTGACCAATAACTGGTTGGCTTACTCACCTTAAACGCATTAATTTCTTAGTTTTTGTTTATTAATGTTTATTTAATTTAATGCCTTGGTTGTTTATTATTAATGGGTATTAT
This sequence comes from Timema monikensis, assembly GCA_902151445.1. Lineage (NCBI taxonomy): Eukaryota > Metazoa > Arthropoda > Insecta > Phasmatodea > Timematidae > Timema > Timema monikensis. The sequence continues at coordinate 266,609 of CABFVZ010000924.1, forward strand.
TGTTGTTGTTGGTTATTATTAATTTTTGTTAATTTATTCCAGGGTACGGTAAATATGGAAGATTCTTGTACTGGGCAAGACCGACAAAGTACACTAACCAACAAAAGGGCTGAACCTCAGGAGAGAACTGCTTAAAAAAAAAAGGAAATATGAAGAATCCTATTTGTCCTTCTGGTTTATTCCTGTAGGAATTGCTGAAAATCCGGATGGACAATGCGTTATTTGCAACAACATTCTGTTTGATAGCTCTTTGGCAACTGCAAACCTTAAACGACACCTTGAAACCAACCACCCGCAACTGAAGGATAAATTTTAAGTTTTTTTTTAAGACACAAAGTAAATAAAACTGGTGTGGCTATTTTACACAGTTATGTAAAAACAGATAATGAAAACGCAACAAAAGCATCATTCCTGCTAAGTTACAGAATTGCTCGTGCTGGTAAACCACACACGATTGCAGAGAATTTAATAAAACTATGTATGACAGAAATCGTCAGCTGCGTACTTGGAGAAGACTCAGTGAAGTAAGTTGCAACAGTCCAGTGTTCCAACAACATCATATCTGATCGAGTCCATAAGATTTCAGACCATATTGAAGATAAATTAATTTGTAGATTGAAAGACAGTGAGATGTTTGCAATAAAACTTGACAAAAGTAAAGATGTCACCGGGTTATCAATACTGCTTGTTTTCGTGAGATACTCCTTCGGAGGATCTATTGAAGAAGATTTGTTACTCTGTGCACCTTTGGAGACTAACACAACTGGAGAAGAAATTTTTTAAGTCATTGATAGTTACATCAGTAAACACCAGCATATTGATTGGAAAAAATGTATTGACTTGTGCAGCGATGGAGCTGCAGCTATGACCGGCATAATAAAAGTAACTGTAACAAGAATAAAGAATGTTGCACCTAAATGTAGTCGCAGTCACTGCGTTTTACATTGCCATGCCCTTGTCGCGAAGAAAATGCCATCCGACTAAAAGAAAGTTCTTGATCAAGCTGTACAAATTGTCAATTACGTTAAATCACGCCCACTCCAGTCAAGGCTTTTAAAAAAAGTGAGTGAAGATGTAGGAAGTCAGCATCAATCACTTCTTCTACACACGGAAGTGAGATGGCTTTCGAGAGGAAAAGTTTTATCCAGGTTATTTGAATTGTGCAACGAGCTTAAGATATTCTTCGCCAAACAACCCATTTCTGCATCCGTTAATACGCTTGTTGAACTTTTGCAAGATGAACAATGTAATGGTTGATGAAATTGGCTTATTTAGCCGATATGTTCGATAAACTCAACGTAATCTGCAAGTCCTTACAGGAAAGAACCACAACCACGTTTACAGTAAGAGATAAAATATCTTCACTTAAACACAAACTTGGCTTCTGGATCGAATGTGTTGGACAAAAATGTTTCTGGAAGAAAATGAGTTGCAAGTAACCTCAGATGTGGAAAAAAACATACATGAACATTTGATTAACCTTAAAAAATCCTTGAAAAAGTATTTCCCGGAGAAGTTACAGGACATCAACTGGGTACAGAATCCATTCGCAATCATACCAAACCATCGATGCTAACTGTGTCAGAGTATGAGAATTTGATCAACATTAAGTGTTCATCCCTTCTAAAACAAATATTTGAATCGGAAGATTCTAATTTGAATTATTTTTGGATTGGACTTGAAGATGAATAACCTGTAGTTGTTGAGAAGGCTATTATGGTTCTGCTTCCATTTGTGACGACTTACTAATGAAAGACTGGTTTGGTTTTTCAGCTTATGCTTACACCAAAAACAAGTACAGAAACCGACTGGATGCAACTCCAGAGCTTCGCGTTCAATTGTCAGATATTAAGCCTAATTTTAGTGCTATTATAAGTAAATATGTGAAAAAATTTCATTGTTCACATTAAATAGCTACTTTTTTTTGTACAATAAATGTTTTATAATACTTATAATTATTTTTTATTTATAATTATTCTTTCTTTTCATGTCAAACATGGAAATATTCAAACTACACTACAAGGTACAATCACTTTTGTTATTATCAAAATGGGGTTCCGCCAAGAAAAGGATGATCAATTAGGTTTCCGTGGCAAAAAAATAAAAATTGGGAACCTCTGCTCTAAGCCACCGTGAAAAATGAACAAATTTTTGTAAAATCTCATGAGACATAATGAAATAATCGCTAGAAGCAATACTTTATTCATGGTACCTATGAAGCTGAGCTAAAAACGTTTATAGTGTAGATATGGGTTTTGGGTCAGTTTTACCTGACCATCTTAATTGATCAAATAAAACGTAGGATAAGTCATTACGTGGAAATCAGGCTTAAGAAGCTTGGCTCCTTCACTCCTAGAGTTTCAGCCGTTTTATTGGTGGACATGAAGGGAGCGGGAAACAGGCCATTTTGAAAAAAAGGGGGGATCAAATTCAGTGGTGGATTTAAAAATGTTGCACCTCTAGGCACAATTATAATATGCACCCCCCCTCCCTAAAAGAATTTATTTTTGGCAAAGAGCTTTAGGAAATTTCTTGTGTTGGGGGTGGGGGGAGGTTAGTATTCGAGAAAAGATTTCTATGAAGGGAGACTTGACGTCAGTTACAAAGCGATTGCAAAGTACATTTATTTAAAAATAAATATTATCATTGTGACTTTAACTCAAGACTATTTCGATCATGTTAGTCAATAATTTATAAACATAATTTTATAGTAAAAATAATGTTATCCAAAATGTGCCGTTCCCTAAAGCCACCGCGCCTAGTGGGCCTATAGTGTAAATCCGCTTCTAATCAAATTGATAGAATGGGGCAAAGTACACCCTACAATCAACTTTGGAGAGTGAACTCAGTTGTAGTGAACATTCGGCTACAGTGAATCTAATTCATTGGTCCCAACCCACATACATTTCAATGTGTGTTAAAACGTTAGTTATAATGAACATTCAACTTAGGGTTATAGTGAACAGAAAAATAGAAACTTTTGATAAGAAATGTCATTCTAAAATCACAATTTTTTAAAAGCGTAACTTTTTGGTTGTTTAAACTCAAAGTCATCGATTCTCTACCAGAGTTCTTGTTTAGGTAGCACCTTGACTGAAAGTACGGAATGTGGAAAAGGAATTCAGGGGGGGAATGGGGGAGGGCTGAGCTTAAACAGTCACTATACTGCGACTTGGTTTAAGCTTTAATACCTTTGTCTGTGGCAAGTAAAGGAAGAGTGTCTTTTGAGTTGTATTAATACAACAGTAGTTACAGGACAGTGAATGACAGTCTATGGCTATTTAGTAATTGTTTTCACTTATTCCTTTCTTTGAGGGGGTATATAAAACAGGCCTCTCCAACATACCCCCCCCTCCATTCTTCTCACGTGACCGTACATCCTCAGTTGTACCTTCTCTATCTTGTCCTGCACTGGCTCCTCAACTATTCCTCTAACTCTATCATTTTTCATCCTATTCACTCTTGTCACTCCCATACGTACTTCTCAGAAATGTCATTTTACATGCTTGAATTCTGCTCCTTCATTACCCTCATTTCTGCTGCACATGTTAATATTTCTACATGGTTCATCCTGAAGATCAATCCTTACACTTTCTTGGCACATTCTTGCTATTTACATTAATTTCATTATATTTGGAAGAAGGTACAGGAAAGGTGGATAGAAACATATAAAAGGGACGAACCCAACTCTTTTATGTGTTTCTATCCACCTTTCCTGTACCTTCTTCTAAATATAATACAATTGCCTTGTAGAGCGAAAAGAGGTTTTCCTTATAGAGATGTATTTACATTAATCATAATATACCATTAAGAGGCCGTCTCACCTTGTCTGGCTCCATTATGACCCTATCTTATAGGCTATACCATAGCGAAACAAAGCAAGGTAACAGGATAAGCCCCCCCACCCCCAAAAACCCCCACGAAAATTGAAACTATATCTATTTTAGGTGTGCATTCTTTTTTATGGCAATGCTTTGTAGTCATTGAAAGGTTTCATTATTTTTCAAAGCCAGCTTGGTTAAATATGTGAATAAAAAGAGAAAAAACAAAGTTTGGAAAACAAGATGAAGGGACAAATGATATCAGATTATAAGCTAGAATGTTACTACTAGCTAACTTGAGACTTCAAGTGAAGACAAGGTCTGCATTACACTTGTACGTGCTTCTCTCGTTCCATTTACTAGCTTAGTTTATCAATTCCCATGTTTTATTACATCTACAGTAGTCATCAGTCATCACTTTAGAAAGATGGGATCAATTTGTCATAACTGTGAGGTAACTATACCTTTCCAGTGTTGGCTGACCTGAGCTCAACATCTACAAGTGCCTGGATTGTGCGACCCAAGACTATTTCCCATGAGTACTATGAATCAATCTCAGTGCTAAAATATAAAAGTTCACTGTCTTAAATCAATAGTACTACTTTAATTATATTCAAACTGAACTGTATCTAACATATCACCTTATTACAAAGTTTTAATATCTCAAGGACTATTTGGGAGATAACCTTCAACACAACAAAACAAAAGATTGTATTTTTATTTATAAAGTTATATTTTAGAGCTATAAATAATTAAAACTAAACTAATACATTGCATTGATAACAGAATAAGAAGTTAAGTCTCTACCAATCCTCAGTAAACAAAATAGTGCCCACTCTGAACAAAAAATCTAGAGATGAAGATATCAAACTTTCGATTCGGTGGAATATATCAGCCTTACAATATATAGTCGGCCTCGATATGTTACACGTAATGTTACTATGACTTAGTGCTACATGGATCCTAGGGGACATGCCAGACCATCCGACATCATTATCAATGTACAACAAATAATAAATAGTGAGCTATGGCGTTGTTCACTGGGATAGAGAGAGGGGGGAAATCATGTTAACAGTTATAAACCATTAATAACAAGATTATAGTTATGATAATATAGCTAGAGACATGCACCAGAATAATGTTGGCTCAAAAGTTTCATAGTTAAAACCATCACAGTTTGGTGCCATTTTTTCCTTTGAGGTTATCAAGTGTCTGTTAAAGGGGCTACCGATGTACCCTGATTTCTTTAGGAAGCCCCTTTTGACCTACAACATTGAGTAAAAGTCACTAAAATATGGCATTCTAGAAATCTGTCTCATTTTATTTATCAATTAAAATTTCATCTAAAAAGTTATCAAAAGCTAATAAATGCTTCATGTATTACTGTATACTTCCTCTTTACATCATTAACTAAACTGACTAATAATGTAAATACAATTGTAATTGTTTTCACCTCTGCCATTGTTGCAACACAAGTTTCTGGGCTTCTTATGAAAATCAGACTTTAGGATGAGGTATTGCTAATTAGACATTGCACTTAGTTTAAATATTGACAAAACATTTAGCAGTACAAGAGTTAAATATTTACTGGAATGAACATAAACTTGTTTTCTATGATTCTATGAATGTATAGACTTGTAAACAGAGATTAAAGGTTAGCATTCTCCACTCTGAAAAGTCCATTGGTTGATCATTAAGGGATAAATGACCGGAAAACGAAAGCTAAATGTTATAGGAGCGTAGAATGGATTTTTGTGAATAGAGTGATGTCATTTAATAAACAGGGTCATAACAAAAATTGTATTGTCATTTTTAATTTCCACCTCTCCTGTTTGTTCTCCTACTGACGGACAGCTCCACCCAGGAATGTTATAGACCCACTTGCTTTCTGGTGTTCAGGAGTTTATGACAGACTATTCGAATGCCTTAATACCATTATTTTTTTTAATATATTAATTAGCAACAATCAAATTATGGGCCTGAGTAAAGCACATTTTCTAAATTTGGGTTAAACTTAGCCAGTTTTATCAAGAGAAATAAATAATAGGTAGATATTAATTATTAATAAAATATACAATACTCAAGTATGAGTCAATATAGTAAGTATCGGAACAAAAACTATGGTACATTGGTAAATCTCTAATTACTACATAAGATTCCTACCAGCACCTATTCACGCCCATTTATAGATTAAAATATAAAATAATATGCAAGTTTAAATTGATAAAAATAAAGAAAAAATAAACTAATGAGTGGGAGAGGAAAAGTGTGTGAAGAATCCAATGCTCAAAGTTGACAGCTTCCTTTCTCCTGTCTTTTTTAGTAGTAGTCGTCACACACACGTCATACAAACAAAGTTTTATATTTCAACATTATCGCCTTATAAAACAAGAAAAGAGGAAGAGAAAAGACTAATGGATTAGTTTATCCACTTTTAATTAAAAAAAATAAACTCTTAAAAACACTGTGGTAAATTGTTGCAAGAGTAAAACTAAATTTACTGCAGCTTTGACTGGTTATGCAATATACATATTTACATGGATAAAGGAGATAACTTCTGCCGAAATATAGAAACTCTTATTTGTGTTTAAGTGTGTGTGTGACTTAATTCTACTATAGAATACAGAACAGAGTAAGAAGATGTCACCTTTGTGCATTGAATGCTTCACATATTTTTCCTCTCCCTAGGTGGGGTTTCTTAATTAAATTTGCAATTACTGTACTAATGTAGTTATATCAATTTCCATTACTATAAAATCACTTAGCCATTGGCCTTTCTAATTGTTAAACATAATAATGTATTGGGACAGTCTGTGGTGCATGCATGCCCCCTTAAAAAAAATAATGGAAAACTGCTTCATTTGAACATATTTTGAGGCACAGGTGATTAAATCGAAAAAAGAAAAGAAAAATAGTTTCAGACATTTCAAAATTTCTTCTAAAGGTGAGATCCAGTTTTAAGAATATGTTAACCAAAAGTTAAACTAAGACAGTTAAAATTGATACTGTAATAAAGTATGTTAATACTATGTTTTAGCAGAGATTTAAAAAATAGGAATAATATTATTACTAATGGCGGGTTGTGTATCCAAAGTAGTACTCCTGGTGACCACCACAAGCACATAAGGTCCATTCAAAACATAATACCGGCCAGAAGAAATATTCCTGAAGCAGTTTTTCTGTTTGCTATTACCTAAGTTGTACTTAGGACGAGTACGATGGTCGGAAACCCGCGCAACAACAACAAAAGTTGTACATATATCAACCTGTCCACTATTAATTGTGCACTTCACCTTTCACATACATATGTGATGTGTTAATAATAGCTCCCATGACACTCAAACGTGTACACATTTGTCCTTGCGTTATAATAGTTTGAGATGAAGTAGACTGTTCCCCTTACAGCTCAACGCAACACTTCCTACTCACAAATGTTTGTTCCTGAAGGCAATATTACGGATTATTAGTTGAGATGCGTGGATTATCACAGATTTACGCAGCATTATAAGCTCTTCACAAGCAAACACACAGTTACACAATTATATCATTTCTTGGGTTGAAACAATCCCACAACACAACGATGGTTGTCAGGTTGAATAAAATCATCCATTTTTATAGTCAAGAGTTAACACTTAAGCATCAAAGGAAATGTTTTTACTTTTAACAATAATGAACTGAAATAAATTACTCACACAAAAGTAATTAGAAATAGTTGGATTAATTTTAAAGAAGTAACATACTATTTAAATTTCTGAACATGTCAATTACTTGAAATTTTATGGGAATATTTTAATATTTAAAATGGTTTTTCTTAATACAAGAGCCAAGCAATAGTTCCAGAAACAAAAAGTAACAAAGTGCAGCAAAAATACAGTTTTCAAGATAGGAAGAAAGAGGCCCCAGAACAGTTTCTGGAGTGGCCCAGATTAGAGGACAATTGACCCTAAATATAAGCCACACCCAAAGAAATATGATCACTTTGAGAGAAACAAAACTATTCATGTTTGAAAATGAATCTCCTTTGAAAGTTCATTGTAATTATACATTTTATTACCTGGTGCTTTATTACGCCTTATTAAGTGGCAGAGATACACTTATTTCTTGCCTGATCAATCAAACTTAAACAAATACACTAAATTATTGTCCCATTAGAATATCAGTTGTGACCAACAGACCAACAAAAAACTTTCTAAAACATGTGTGAAAGAATATGTAGCTATACAAGGTTTAACCATTTTCGCTCTATGTTATATTTTTATTATAGAACATCAAGCTCTATCTATTTTAAGCAAACTTGTGGAAGTTAAGTGGAGAACTGTCTGTATGTTTGATTTATATCCATACAACTACATGCAGTCATTGAAGGTACAACATGTTATGTATTATTAAGGTTGTGATTATAGGCAGCACTGGTAAAGTCGAATAATGAGTATTCTAAGTTTGGTACATTTCTAATTAATATAGTTTTATTAGCTTCAATAATGTTATATAAAAATAGATGAACCCTAAACATCCATAATAGTATAATTTTTATTTTATTTTAAAACCAGTTTCAAAGACTTTTTGTTGCCATCTGTTGGCATTATTGTGAGAAGAAATTGGCACTAGTATTTACTGTCCAACGAGAGTGACATCAATAAACATGTGTCTCTTGACCAAGAATTTAGACCTAGTTATTAATTAAGTATAAAGAAGCTATAAGCAACCAAGAAGAACTGAGGGGACATATGGTGTGGCATGTATTAAGGGGCAATATGTCAAATCTTATCTTTATAACTGTATTATATTTCCAGAAGCAGAAAGTGTTATGATTCAGTTGTCGAGACAACAACACAACCTCAAGAGATAGTGAGAGATGTTTTCTCAATGGCTGATAACAGCATTTCTACATTGGTGCTAACACACTCTTTACAATCAAGGTTAGCTCCACAAGCTTTCATGACGCAGACTCCTCCGGAAGCTCCTCCTCAGAGTCAAGCTTGGTTCCCCCGCTGCAGACCCGACACTTGCAGCACACAATGCAGGGGGCTGCCAAGAGGAGTAGGGGCGATGCCACTAGGAGGAGGATCCCGAAGCCTGCAAAGATGCCGATGACCTGTGTCCGGTGCCAAATGACTGAGGCGCGGGAGTGTCCCAATTTGTTCTTGCAAGGGCCCTTATCGTAGTGCCGCAGCAGGAAATCATCCTGCAACAATCAGAAGATCCTCCATTATCTGAGCTATGAGGACACAAACACTGTGTGGAGTGCACACAACTGATAGAACTTTGTAGTTACATTCCGGAGATTTGTGCGCACTACGTGAGACTTATCTCACCTCCCACATTAATCAATGTGTGTGAAATTATTATCCCTCTTTTCCTAATATTTTCAGAAGATTTTTTTTTGCACCACATCTTACTACTTGTTTGGGTTATACAATTATGTGCTAACTAGACAAATGTGTTAGGGATTAGAAAGGTTCAATTTAGAGGGAGTGTACCCACATGTATATAGAGGAAGAGTGGAAAACCATTTAAGGATCAAACCCCAATCTACTCATCTTCAGAAGTCTAGTACATTGTGAAAGTAGAGCCTTAGACAGTTTGGCCACAGAAGTGGGTTGGAAGCTTTTAATCTGACTCCTGAAGAGACCTACAAGTCTTGGTTCTTTTTTTATGTTTTTGAGAGATTTTCTCACTCTAAGTATTGTAACATAAACTAGATACTTTAGGAACACATCTTTACTCACTACAGTTAGTTGTGTTAAATTTTACCAATAGAGTGAAGCACTTAACTGAAAATTGTACATTTGCATGGTATGAGTAAAACAAGAGAGAATGTAATATTTAGAATTTTTTTTAAAGATGTGTACTGTTATAAAATAAATTAATAATTTATTAAATACTAAAGCAGTGTTTTACTATGTAAATATAATCTTTTTCAGGAAGCATACTATATATATAAATAGCAACATAGCCAGTAGAGTTGTAAGGAACTAGGAGGTATGGCTCACAAGCTTCACAAAAACGAGAATGAAGAACTGGTGGATAGTTACCATCCAATGATGATGAGGGAACAGACATTCAATTAGAAGATGGTGAAAAAGGACTCTGGAAATAGTGAATGGATGAAGACGCAAATTAATTTTGAAAAGAGATTTGGTCCACTTTTGGAAGGCGAGTTTGCTAATGATACAATAATAGTTACATTTTACAACATAAAATTTGACGTTCTGTGTACATATTGCAATATACATTTAAAAGAAACTTGTGAAAATAAAAAATATGGTTAATTTATTGAAAATAATTGATGATGGAGTATATTGTCCACAGCAAGGGAATGTATTGTGTTTTTGCAGTTTTCTTTTCTTTCTGCCAATGTTTGTTTATTTATAAATTAATTAGAATAAATATATTTTTTAGGTTAGGCCTGCACATTGTTACCATACAAAGGTTCTCTTTTATTTCGGAAATACCAATTGATCAAAGTAAGGAAGTGCTTGAACCTACATCCTCGGCAAGAAATAATGAACCAATAACAAATCTCCTAGTACAGTCACCAACAAATGAACTACCAATACCACTTTCAGATGTAATAAGAAAATGGAAAAAGGCAGCTTTATCAACATATATACCAAACTTTGATGGCTGTAATAGAGGTATGGGTTACATAATTACATACATATTGCCAGATTGTCACCATAACAATATATAAATATTATATTTCTATTTTGACATTAAATCAAATCAGTGATTACTATAAAAAAAAGTTTCTTAGAGGTGCAGTTGAGGATTTTTTTTTTTTTTTNTTTTTTTTTTTTGTTGGTTGTGAAAATGCGACAGATGTTTTTTCAAAGTTATTGATCCGATTGCTTAAATAATGCTTCAAACTAATTTGTATTCAATAAAGAATAACAAATCTCTAAACTTAAAAGAAAATGAACTATCAGTGTTCAAAGGCATACATTTTACAGTCTGCCATCCATCAATAATGGTCAAATGACCCAGATTCAGAGATGCCCTGAGTCACATGAGACAGGTTCTGAGCAATGTTGTCCTCTTCGCATGATAACGACAACACTGAACTTTCAGAGGCAAATGAAGATAAAGTATGGCCTGGTCAAAGATTGTTTGAACAAACAATTTAGTAAATTATATTCACCAACTCAATGCGTGAGTGTTGATTAGTCAAAGGTCATAGTAGTATCAAACAATATAATCCTATTAAATGGATCAAACGCAGCTATCAATTATGGTGTTTGGAAGATCCAAATGGTTTTATAGTCAAATTCAAAGAATACCGGATGAAAGACGAAGTAGCAAATAAAAAATATGTTCATTTTGGTTTGGGCGAAAGACTTGTTTTAGAGATGATTGAAACACTCAACAATGTGTTATTTGCCCCCTTCTGGAGTATTTGAAGAGCTCGTGGCACCATAAGCAGCGGGAAAGGCTAATCACACTTAGTTTATGATAGAAGGCTTAAAAGAGGACACTGTAATTACTGTATTTGTAAGTTAAATGTCAGTGCTTAGAAATTGAAAGACATTAAATCTGTTTTATTTACTTCAACCTGCCTCGGTGGCATAGTTAGCTAACGCACTGGTTTCGTGTTGAGGTTAGACTGCCGAGGACAGGGAGATCAAGGTTCGAATCTCACTCAAGTGAACTGGGGTGATTTTTCCTAAATGGTTTTCCACAATCCCTTCCATGCAAATGTGGATTCACTTACTCTATATTCAGCCTTCCCAATTATTAGCCCATTAGTATAATTAGTACATAGGTGTATAACCCGAAAGGGTAGTAAGACGCAGTGCTGAGTATCGTATATTTACTTCAAACTATCATGGAGATGAAGAGACAACTGTAATACGCACTAAGAAAGATGGAACAAAGATTATGTAAAACGTCCCATTGATGTCAACGTCCCATTGGCACTGGGTAAAGCAGACAGTGCCGGCAGAAGGGCAGGGGTGCAGAATATGCCTGAACGCACGAACCTCGAAATTAAAGCAGTCCTGGGGAAATTTGGGGCAGGGAAAAGTCCAACAATTTTGTTGATGTTTTAGTACATTCTGGTTCTGATATGGTAGTTTCATTTGTATGAAAATCAAAGGCCAATGACACTCAACACCGACACTATCAGTATGTGCCATAGTTAGGCAGTGTTGGTGTAAGCACAAAGAGTTGCGGTGTCTAAGGGCTAATATAATGTGTCAGAGTTCTAGATAAAAGTCAGAGGCTGAGATAAGGGGCAGAGGAAAAATCTAATTACTCAACTTGGCTAATGGCTAGTTGAGGGACAAGTCATAAGTCACCTATCTTAAAGCGGGTGTTTGGTAGCTATGGCGGGCAGGTAAGGAAGGGTGAGCGATGTTTTGTATTAGTTTGAATCCAGTCACCCGTTATATCACGGCCTAATTACACGGCTATGTGCGCACAATTTATTTAAACTCATGACATGTGTATTGTAATAATTATGTAGCCATGAAATTGTATTTAGTGGACATATTAAGGGATCAGGAAAAACTCATAGTCTTAAATAGCGATAGTATTTCCCCTAGTGCGGTTGATAGTTGATAGACCTTGCAGTAGTGGCGTGTCTATGAAAAAACTAAAAGTCTTATGAAAATCGACAATTAAACCAAGGCCTCCCGGAATTAAACTCCATTGCCTCTTACTCTCAAGATGTAAAATTAAATGTTGGTACCGGTAAGCCTACTGGTATCAATGAACAATTAATAACAATATGTAATGCACACAAGGAGATGGGAAGGTTGCCATTTCTGGGAGACAACAAACATTTTTATAAGGTAGGTACTATAAAAATAACTGTGATTAAAAATATATATTTGAATTTGAATTTTCCAAACTATGTAGTAGTTAATAATCCTTATTCCCTTCAGCCTCTATAAAATATTCAATGTGTCACTTATCGGCTACCCGACTTAAATAAATTCAATGTAATGTTTTAGTAAAGATAAAGAAGTGTTGTACATAAACACTATTTTAATTTGTTATTTTTAGTGCAGCCACA
>CABFVZ010000925.1:0-21322 GCA_902151445.1 Timema monikensis
GACCTTTTTAAAGCTTCCCTGACTTTCCCTGACTATTATTTTTTTCCCTGACTTTCCCTGACTTTCCAGAGCGTAGGAACCCTGCCCTCCTTTGGATTTAAAGTTATTCCAATAGAGTCTCTACGCCTAATCTTATAGAACAAATGAATGGTTCTTAGAAAAACACAACTAGGCCTATAAGGAACTCTCCACTTGAAAGATAATAGTTTTGGTTGGGTTTTAATTGGTTTCAACCATTTTATTTTCATGTTATTTAACAGCTGTTTAATCATACATTCTAATGATAGCTACAGGCAGGAAAGCTATGGAAAATTAAGGGGAATTGTTTGGTGTCAGGGAATTTAAATAAATGGCCCAAAAATACTTTTAAATTTTGCACCTAAACAATTATATAAAAATGAGCGATTTAGTATCCCACATTCTGGTTGTACAGTGTTTGTTTTAGACCATATTTATGCAGTATCAAGAGTAATAATAATAATTTATTGTTATTTATTAATAATTATTAATTATCATAATTATCATAATCATCATAATCATCATCTTACTACCTGTTTGGGTTGTACGCACTTACACTAATGTATAATGGTAGGGTGATTGTGAGATTAAATGGAGGACCTACAATTTAACATGGGATCCGAACCACGGTGGAGGCCTGGCATTCCCCACATTCACAAGTTGTGATTAATACACGTCTTATCAGAGGTGAAGGATAGGGTTTGGCAATATGATAAATCTGTGCCAGGACTGAGGGTTGAACCCTGGAACCCCTGCACAGAAGTCTGACACCTTACCCCCAGACCGCCATGTCACCAATAAAGAGTAATGTAATAACTAAAACACTTAATAGGTAATGAAAAAATAACTTTATGTTTATTTGGCCTATCAGCTAGCATTAAAAAAATGCATCAAATGAAATTAAGAGAAGTATAATTCAAACAAAAAAATTGGAAAAAGATTGGTACTATGCAAATCTTTTAACAAGAGGTCAATGCTGACCAGCAAGTTGAGTTTGGAGCTGAGGAAAAAAAATGATGAAATGATATATGGAGTAGAAACTTGGAAGTCTAATGAATAATAATATAATAATATTTAGCACTGTGGCTTACTACCCGTTCGGGTTATACGCTTTAAGTACTAATTACACTAATGGATTAGGAATTGGGAAGGTTTAATTAGAGGAAGTGAACCCGCATTTGTGTAGAGGGAGAGTGGAAAACCATTTAGGTAAAAACCCTCCCAGTTCACCCGACCAAGATTCGAACCCCGATCTCCCCGTCCTCAGCAGTCGAGCTCAACACAAGTGTGTTAGCCAACTACGCCACCGAGGCGGGTGAAGTCTAATGCAGATGGAAAAGAAATAATTGGGAGAGCTTTGAAATATGGTGCTGGAGAATACTTGAGAAGATCAGGTTGACAGACATAGTAACAAATGAAGACCTTAAGAAGAGTGGGAGAGACGAGAACCATTTTGGACGTGATTCTTCAGTACAAAGTATACTGGATCAAACACCTACTTAGGAGGAACTGTCTTCTGCATGATGTCATAAAAGGATCAAGAAGAACTTAGGAAGGAGGATTCAAATATTGGATGACTTGAACAAAAGATGAAAATTCTGGATACTGAAAGAGGCAGAGAATCGAGCTTATTGGTGGTCCAAGTTCACTGACATAGGGAATTGATGTAAAACATAACACCTTAAAATAATAAAAATGTCAAAAATATTAAGGAATCCCACTCTCTTAGTATAGTTACTGTTTGCCAAAAAAGTTTGATACAATCAAAAATTCTCTCTGATGCTTAGTTTTAATAGTTATTATTGGGTGAATTGCTCCTATGGCTATATAATTGTGTAGAGGTTATTTTAAAAAACACCTTTATTGTTTATAAAATATATTGATGATAGTTTAATACTTTATCATTTCATCATACATCTATTAATAGATGAAATGTGTAAACCAAAGTATTAAATACCGGTAATGAAATGTAAAAATTCAAATCTCTCACCTTCCAATTATTTTTTTTAATCACCAAAGGTAATTTACGCTATACTACACCAATTATTTTTTCTTAATTATTTCAATGTCAAAATCAAGGACAGTTTATTAGTGACACCTGATAGCACAATACTTGCCACGACTTTTTATAAAGGTGTCTCATAAACACTATGACAAAATCATCACGTGATTTTGTTATCAACATAATCATAGATCAGCTATAAAAATTATATAATCTTAAACTCACAGATAAAATTAACACGAATTAAAGTCATGGCTATGTCGTGTAGTCTTCAACCTTCTATAATTAATTATACTGTCCAAAATAAACGTATGCCTGACATCTAGCTACATAGATCTAAACCATTTCCTACAATTATTCTGAAACAAATACTTTTCAATATTTCTTATATTCACATTAAAATATATTATATAATCAATACCTAGTTTGGCTATTATAACAAATGTTTATATTCAATTCAAATTATATTTTATATCGTTATTATTATTATTATTAGCACCGCGTCTTACTATCCGTTCGGGTTGTACGCACTTACGCTAATGTGTAATGGTGGGGTGATTGTGAGATGAAATGAAGGACCTACAGTTTAAAGTGGAATCCGAACCACGGTGGAGGCCTGGCATTCCCCACATTCACAAGGTATATTTTATATCAATTTATAACACGCGTTTCTAAATTATTTATTAAATAACATTACTTTAGCTTGGAACAATTGATAAGGCTGTACGCTAATCTTTGCTTTTTGATAAATGCGCTTTGAAATCCAAATAATTAAACACTGCATTAATATCTCATTTAGCCATTGCATCTGGCCAAAATTCAATCTTTCGGCCTCTGGGTCAAAGATAATTTGGTTGACTGAATCAAATAATTAATTTGACTTAATTGTAGCACTACTAACTAATTTATCCTTTGTTATCAGTATAGTCAGAAATACTAAAATGTCTATAATAGAAAAAAATTAAATTTGTTTTGTCAACTTTTTGGCCATAATTGTTTAGGTTTAAGCAAAGAGCCTAAATGTGTGGTCTCCAAAAGCAAAGTGTATACATTTTTTAAATAATTACTAATGGTTTGATCTATCTTACCATATTAGGTTTTATATCTTCTCCTTAGCTAGGATCTAGTATTTTTAGTGAATATTGGGGGCGTTGTCTATTGAAAACCCCTCTTTTGATGACGAATAAACCATTTTTTTACCCTTCTCTCCCTCCCAACCAAGGGTTTACAAAGCAACGTAATCTCCCTTCTTGAAGTCATTGACGCTTAGTCATTCTCTCCCACCCTTCGGTTTTCTCGGGGACGACGTCATTCCCCTCTCTTAGATCACTAAAACTAGATGACGTAACCAGAGTTTTGCAAACCCCCCCTTCTTTGTGCTTGCAAAAAAAACCCAAGAAACTCTAAAATCAGAGTTCATGTCTTGGTGCTCCCACCCCTTATTTGAGCTTCTTTGGATTAAGGTCAATGACCCTTGTAGGTGATCTGTCACCTGGCTCTAGTATGGCAGGCATTATTCCCAACATGTTGAGTCAGGTTTAAAGAAGGTAATAGCTTACCTCAACAAAATTATGCAACCTTTATTACCTAATCCAATGTGAGTCATATAGCTCCATATTGGCGGCCCAACATGTCGAAACAAGAATAAGCCAAAGTTTATGTCGCAATTCTAATGATGTTAGATTATATTTTGGAAAATGTAACTAAAATCCAGCGCTGGTTTGATGGCACGACATATTTAAACAAGATTAAAGTAGGTTACGGATATATCACCAGAGCGTTTCAACCCTTATGACATTATAAACTATTTGGAAAAATATGAACCTTGGTATGTCACAATCCCGACAATTGTTTGCGTCATTTTAATGTATCATCTGACACAAGTTTGGCTAACATCAACAATATTAAAACTACAGATTATTGACCTTGTTCCCCATATGTCAGCCTTTCCCAAACTTTTTGAGTTGTAGACCGGTCTTTCAGCCAATGTTTTTTTCTCGTGATACGCAAAATTTGTATGTTGGTTTAAATAAATCATACACTATTTTTTTTAAACTATGTACTTATTTGGTAAAACCTGCTTTAGTGGCTGCATGGCTTAGGACGTCACTCTAGCAATGGACGAAAATGCTGTTGACAGGAATATCGGGGGTTTGAATCCTTTCAGAGGTACTGAAAGTGTTTTTTTCTTAAATAGTTTTCCATATTGTCCCCACGCAAATGCAAGTAAACTTCCTCTAAAATCAACGATATTCATCTTTAACTCATTAGTATAGCTAGTACGTATGCGTATAAGCTGAACAGGTAGTAAAACACGGTGCTAAAAACTAAATACATAAGGAAGTTATTTTTACATAGAAATGTAGGTATACAAGTTTTTGATTTAGTAGGTATTAATTTAACAAATACCAATATCAAATAATAAACTGTCAAAATTAATATTGATGTAGCATACTGTTTCGAGAAGGGCCCTGATTGTGCATACACAATATTGTTTCTAGAGAGAATGATTGAGCATACATTAAATTGACCTCACTATGAATCTATATTTGGTGTGATGACATCATTATAATGTTACAATCCTGATATGACGTCTGGTGCCAGTATGATGGTGATTACTCTACACATGCTGAGACAGGAAACCAGGAGTTGGGGAGACGTGTCATGAATAAAACATTACATGTAAAACATTTTATTTAGAATTAACATTAAACATTTTTACACGAATGACGCACATAATCATTCATACATTTTCTTACAGTTTCTCGTAGATAAGTTAGTAAAATGGGTAAATAGTTAAATATTGCTTCCAGGTGTGTTAAAATAAAGCAGTGATTTCCAATCTGGGGATCGCAGCCTGTTTTTTGGGGATCACAATATATAGGTTTTAACTTTATATTTACTTTTTCAAGGATTTTAATGATTACAGGGATATGCGAAATTCTAATAGAAATGTAAGTAGTTTAAGTGCTAAAAACTATCACGTTAATGCTTAGGTTCCGTTTGGCCATTTCATTTTAATAGCTTCTTGCTGACTTCATTACAGTTTTAAATGCTGCTAGAATAACATAAAATCATCCCCTACCCCCGGACTTATTGATTAACTTTTACTACATATTAGTCGCATATAATCATTATCATAAGCAATTTATAATAATTAAAACAAGCATTAGTGCACACGCGAGTTTAATGTCACGGCACGCTCTTTTCGTTTGGTTTGTTGGTTAAGGTGAAATAAGGAGTTTAATTCTGGCCCGGGGTAGTCTATCTTAATATCCCTCCTTACAAATAAGGGTACATTTCCTCTAAATTTTACCCATCCCACTGGTGTAGGTAAACGTAGATAGTCCAGACTGGTAGTAGGACACAGAAAAAAACATCTTAAAAACCAGGATTTGAACGCTTTAAAGTTATTAAAGGTTCGCGATGGGGGCAGAGAGAAAAATTGTGGTAATAAACTAGAAAATGTTGGAAACCACCGTAATAAAGTCAATTATACTTTTAATTCTAAAAATACACGGTTTGAACGATATCTAAATATCTAAGTAAATATATCAGATACAGGTAAACTTAAATAAATAATAATTCAAGTTATTTTCTTATGCACCGAAAAAACTTGTAACTTAGAAAATCCAGGATTAACAAATACAGTTGCCTAAAAGCTCGGTTCAAGGTTTTATTGTCGCCCCAAATTTTAAAGTTATCCCGGGAGCCTCCTGCGACCTCCCCCACCAACCCACAACGTTCAAGACATTTCCCTTGTATTCTCTTCTTCTACTTGGGAAGTTTTCTAATTTCAAAATGCCCGGGGTTGGTGAAACACGTTTTAACCCTCACCCCTCACTCCCACCCCCTCCCCAATCAAGATATGTTGTGCAACGCCGTTGTGTATATTTCCATCATAGGCTGTTTGAGATGTGACATTATAGAAATGAGAAATCATAGAAATGAGGTAAAACTGGTTCAGGATCTTAAATAATTTATTTTCAAAGTAACGTGCTTTTGTTTAGGTTCTAGAAAACCAGTACTATAAAATAAGTATAGTTTGTATTGTATTTCTACCCTACTAACTGTCTGAGCTATCATATGAAGAGATTCCTTGGTAAATTCTCACGTTCTATAGATCTAAGGTATCTAAGGAACCCATTATATTAGACCTATACATTTAGGAACATTTTAATGAGCTTCTTACTTTGGCTATATCAAGGTACGTATAGATTTGGTTGGAAATACATATATTTAGGGAGACACGGGAATGGGAGAAGCGCTTATAATTTAAATATTTAAAAATTAACAATTTCCATTTGTTAGAATAGTATAGAAAAATTCTTATAAATTTAATTGTACAAAAATGGGTAAAAATTGTAAGTCCCTTAACAAATATATAAGCCCACCGGTGGACAATTATAATCTTTATCTATCAGGAGCATTTAAAATGTACATTTTATAAGAAAATAAACATTTAATTCAATTTAACAATACTAGTCAACTCTTGATTCTACGACCTTTCACGGTTCCCTGAAGCAGGGTCATTATTTAGAAGGGGTCGTTATTGGAATTTTAACCAATTTTTTTCCACCCTCGACCCTCACACGCAAAAATTACATTTTTTAGACGTGAAAAAAAAATTCTACCTATTTCTTGAAGAGGTCCATTATGGAGGCCTGGTCCTTCTTTGCACCAGTTTGATTGACGAAGTCTTTCACATTATAGAACTGGGTCCACAGTTCTTCGCTAGCGTCCTGGCGCTTAAGTGCTCTTGAGTAGACGTCCCCAGCTTTCAGAACATCTTTGGTCGTGGTGATGTCTTCAGGCTCTTCTTTCATTTCTTCCTCACCCTCTTCATCGCTGGACTCCTGCTGCTTCCTGATTATATCGGCATCGTCAAGGGTGCCCCAAACTGTGATGTCATCGTCTGCTGCTATGTACTCCTCATACGTGCAGTCTGGGGCTAATCTCTGCCACGTTTCCTAGTATCACGGGTGATTGAAAGTCAGGGGGCAGATTAAGGTGCCGTTGATTGGCCAGGCTGCGGTTCCATGGAGGTGTATAGCTGGGAATTGGCGTCCACTGGTGGTGGATCGTCAGGGTCTTCGGCACTGGCAGTGGCAGGAAGCACATGGACTGCAGCCTCTTCGTTGACTGGTAAAGCAAAGTGGAACTTCTAGATCACGAGGGGCTTCATCTTCCCACTGCCGTCCATATTGCATCACAAAAGGACGGTGAGGCGCTCCTTGCTCATCTTCACACCCTTGCACTTATCCTTTTTCACAGCAAGAGTGTGATCTGACATGAGGTTGTAGAGCATCACCAGCTCGTCAGCGTTGTATACATCTTGAGGCTGATAGCGCCTAAGGATGTTTTGAAGCAAGGGCATCCACCCCCTTACCGGTGTTGGGTCGACCGATGTGCTTTCACCGACGACCTTGTGGCTGTGTATTCTGTGACACGCTTTGAAACGTTCTAGCCACCTACTTGAACTCTTAACGTTTTCTATAGCTAACCTCAGGGCAAATTAATTGGTCTTCCTCTGCATCATCGGTCCGTTTAGAAACACGTTTTTCGCTCTATGCTGTCTGAACCGCTCCTACATAGCCTACTCCAGAATCGAGTGCGTCGCACCCTTCAAATTCTTGGCCTTTACAATGTGGCTTTCCTTCTACACTGCATTCACAATGTCTTCTCTCACATTTGAGAATCGTGTTGACTTTGGGATTCAATGCCACCGAGAAATCTCCGTCTTTATAATCTTCTTGTCATCAACTTCCTAAATGATCTCGTACTTCTTCATGAGCGTCAAGAAGGTCTTCTTTCCACTCATTTAATCGAAATTATAAGTTCATATTAAATTAAAAAATAGCATGGGTCGTCAAAAATCGTTCACAAAATTAAACAAAAAAAGTAACCAAATCGAAATAAGAATGGCAAAAACAATAGCGCGGGATGTCAAAAATCTCTCGAAAAATCAAACAAAAAAGATAACCAATGGCCCGGTGCGTGATGTAGTGGCAATCGCGCGTGGAGAAATATGGTCTTGCTTATGCTTGTGAGAGTCAAGTGCTATTTACTGGCATTGATGGGGTGGTGTCCATTTTTATAGCTGACCCACCACAATTACTACTAATACAGCGCTCACAAAGATAATCGCAGCGCATTGACCTAAATAAGTGCAACAAACACATTTTATGGCCAATTTACTTGAAATTTTCGACCTTTTCCCCCCCACATTTCTCACGGTTCCACAAAAAAGTGTCGTTACTTCGAGAGGGACGCTATTCCCAGGGTCATATAATCGAGAGTTGACTTAATTAATGTATACAAGGGGGAAAAAAGGTTTATCTAAAAGAAACTCTATTTTTTCTTATTGATGTACTTAGACATAATTGTACAATTTATTATCTATGATAAAGCGGTTGCTTACTTAACTATAATTATACCGGCACTTGTTTATTAAAAGTGTGGGTATCTTATTTAAAATCTTAAACATTTTAATTAGTTTTGAGTCGTATTCATAATTCAACCTTTTCAGAGCTCTTTCTTTTCCAAATAAGGTTATATTTGGTTTACTCTTAATGATATTAGTATGTTGTGATTAACTTTTAAAAAGCCACTTGTCATTGAGAAATATATTAAATGTATTGTTATGTTTGTTTTCGTGAATTTTCCAGTGGAGTACATTTTGGTTTCATGCTAATTTAATAAGTCTCATGACATTTCTTGTGTCACTTGAATTTTTAAATTTATTTTTAGTGTTTTTTAGGTTTTCTGTTCATTTGTGTTGTCTTCAACACCTTGCATAGAATTGGGAAATCACTTTATTCAAGTTTGTTCAGAGCTTAGGCCAAATCTTTCCTGTCAAATTTAAGCTAGTATAACCTGCCGTAAATTGTGGATAGGCCTACTCTGACATTTTGATATAATTATTTTCTCCGTGTCAGTTTACTATACATTAATATCTAACTTAGAAAGTAATTGTGTTAGGCTAACTTTCTTTTAGAGCTTAGGCTAACTTTTTTTTATCATCAGTACCATTTCTTACTACCCGTTCGGGTTATACTCCTATGTACTAATTAAACTTAATGTGTCAGGGAATAGAAAGCTTTAATTTTAGAGTAAGTGTACCCACATTTGCGTTGAGGGAGAGTAGAAAACTATTTAGGGAAAACTACCCTCAGTGCACCCAACCAAGATCAAACCCTGATCTCCCCTTTCTTTGGCAGTCTAGTCCAACACAAGAGTAGCATGTGATATTACTAAATAACTTAAAAGGGGTGAGGCAAGGATGCTTAGGCACCATAGTAACTAGGGTCAAAATAAAGAATTGTAGAAAGTAGACTAATGAGATTCCTAAACACTTGTCATAATTTTGTTTAGAGTAGGACCTATTTAAGATAAATGAATCTATGAAATGATTCACTGGCATTATTTAGTCTCGCTTGCTCACAATTTACTATTTTCTGTTATGTTATAAGGATCTAGCGGGGCAAACCTTATTTTGTTAAACATTTTTTATATACCACAGTATTTTTTTTTCTCACTATCAACACAAACAAAAATAACAACTTTAGATGATCAAATAATTTCAGTTTTAGTGTATGATTAATAAGATATTTATTATTATAAACTAACTTATCCCAATTCTAGCAAAACCTAACCATTCATATGGCAACATTTTTTATATTAATCAACTTTTTACTTTATTGACACATGGAAGGTTAGTAAGAAAGCTGTTGCAAAAAATACATACATTATTTAGAGGCTTTGAGGAAAAAAAAGGTTTAGAAGTGAACACTGTAAAGACTAAGTAGGAGCCTATATGTTCACACAAAGAACACAGATTGGGGACGATAATTTCGAGATTACTACAAACAACATGTCATTTGACAGGCTTAATGAATTAAACTATTTAAGAACAACTTTAACTAGCAATAACAATACTAGACCGGAACTTAGGAAAATAATAGTCAGGAAATGCATGCTATTACTCGGTCAGTGACTTGTTGACTCACCTGCTTTCAAGTGTTCAAAAACAAGGTATTTGGTCCAACAAGAAATGAATGCAACAGGGGAGTGAAGAAAGTTATATAATGATGATTTGCATACCCTGTACTCATCACAAGACATTGTTAGGATGATCAAAATCATAGATTACAGTAGGCAGGACATGAGCGAGATTGGGGGATTCGAGAGCCATGTTCATTGGAGGCCTACTGACTAGCAAACCCAATGGGAAGATAACATTTCGAAGACCTAGATGCAGATGGAAGGATAACATTAGAATTGACCTGAAGGAGATAGTGTAATGTGGTGGACTGGATAGAACTAGCTCAAGATAAGGATAGGGTGTAATGTGGTGGATTGGATAGAACTAGCTCAAGATAAGGATAGGGTGTAATGTGGTGGACTGGATAGAACTAGCTCAAGATAAGGATAGGATGTAATGTGGTGGACTGGATAGAACTAGCTCAAGATAAGGATAGGGTGTAATGTGGTGGACTGGATAGAACTAGCTCAAGATAAAGATAGGGTGTAATGTGGTGGACTGGATAGAACTACCTCAAGATAAGGATAGGGTGTAATGTGGTGGACTGGATAGAACTAGCTCAAGATAAGGATAGGGTGTAATGTGGTGGACTGGATAGAACTAGCTCAAGATAGGGATAGAGTGTAATGTGGTGGTTTGGATTTAACTAGCTCAAGACAGGAATAAGTGGCGTACTTTTTAAAGTGCAGCAATGGACTTTTGAGTTCCTAGTGCCATAAAGTGAATAAGTCAGGAATTAAAAATATTACGAGTCTTTATTCTAGGTGTTAACAAACTCACCTTTAAGTTAAATGAATTTTCCTAAACTAAATTTTATATTAAATTTCCAGAAAAATCACACTTTTCATTTTTATATCACCCCATCTTGCTACCTGTTCAGGCAATACATGTATTATGATAATTATTCTAATGGGGTAAGGATGGCAAAAGAATTATTTTAGAGGTAATTTTCCTGCACTAGGTAGATCTGACTGGAATTTAAATTCTGATCTTATGGTCATCAGCAGGCCACTGATTTGTTCGAGAGTGACACCATATACCATTTGGCCATTGAAGCAGGCTCTTATCCAGATATTCAAAAGGCAGTTGGCATGCACGTACATAGTAGTATTGAGCATTGGTAAAGCTCTTGAGGAGAATGTACTTTCAGTTCCCTCCCACCCCCACAAGATGATCTAACTTTTCACATTTACTAGCTTTACAAACAGCATTTAAATGTTTAGCTAGATACCTATTTTGGTGTACCTATACTTGATAAATTGTTTTCGTTGGAAGAGAATTAATATCTTTAACATATCCTCAGACTGATTTGAATTGTCATCAAAGCAATGTGACATGTCTCAACTGACCGAGTTCACTCCTTTGAGTCCAGAAGATAATCCACCAGGTGTGGGCTACCTGCTTTCAAAAATCTTCAAATTTGGGAAAGGTACGATGTATTTCATATGATACAGTAAACACTTGATTATTTAGCTTGCACAAGTATTGGCTTGTGTCGCTAGATAAATTAGGTTGTTAGAGAAAGATCTAACATGGAGCAAGCAATAAAAATGTGCACAATCAGGAAAAAATAAAACTAATACCTGGATAAGGTAATACCAAATATAAATATATAGTCCAATTTTTGTAGAAAGAGCCTATCTTAGAGCTAAAAAAGCTTTTAGATCTACTTTTACATATTCATATGTCAAATCACCTGCTCTAGATCTGTTACTTTCGATAGATATTATTAATATCCATAAAATACTAATAATATAGTAAAATGTTATAAATATTGACCAGAAAAAATGTTTGCATTTTCTTAAATGCTCTTCCTCTGAAAATTTGTTCTGTACTTATATTTAAGTATGATACTGAGATAATGATCAAATTAGTTATCTGAAAACCATTACAGGATGCATAGAATAACATTAATAAGTCAGCAGAAACAAAAAAATGCCCCTAAA
Organism: Timema monikensis; assembly: GCA_902151445.1. NCBI lineage: Eukaryota > Metazoa > Arthropoda > Insecta > Phasmatodea > Timematidae > Timema > Timema monikensis. The sequence goes on from CABFVZ010000925.1 coordinate 12,011, forward strand.
ACTTTTAAAGGATACAGCAAAATAAAATATTTTGTGCTAAAATCATCTGATTAAGCTTATAAACCAAAGTGTTGAATATATGTTAATGATACTGGCCTCATGGTATAGTGGTCATAGCCCCTGGCTGCTGACTTAGAGGTCCCAGGTTAAACTCCCTGCTGGTATGAGGGGATTTTTCTCAAGAGGGGAGTAATTCTTATGCTCACTAAGGTATGGCTAGGCCCTAATTAAGCTTAAGTTAGGTTAAGGTCGATTCAAGATTTTGAACTGGGGAAGTTCTAGAATTATTCTTTATCACATTACTTTCTATCAAAAAATTTCTTTGCCACAGGTTTGTACAGACAGTTTTTAGATTTCCCAACTGTCAATCCCTATTCTTCAAAAGTTTTAAACTTCATTACTCATCAGTTATTACACATTTAAAGGAGATATCTTCTGTATTAGATTATATATAAAGCTTAGTTAATTGAGTAGGCTAGTAGTGCTAAATATTGTCAAAGGTTACTATTTTTAAGGATGTTACTACTTCAACCACATTAGACAGTAGTAGTATTAAGACGTTTAGGTGACTTGATCACTTTCTAAAGCCTGGAGTTTTTACAGGCCGAAACTTGTTACTTTTAATATGTGCAATGATGGTGGATGTCAAAATAAATAATATTTGTTACTTGAAAAATACATTATTTACAATTATTAACTCTAAAAATAAAGTTGCCTAAAACCCTGACTCAAGGCCCAATTATCACCTCGAATTTTACAATTTTCCTGGGGGAGAAATTGGCCCCCTTTTACATATACTATATTCACAAAGCTCCTTTCCCCTCTTATTCCATATTCCCTGATCTTCTCTCCCCTTTTATCCCATATTTCCAGATCTTCCTCCCTTTTTATCCCATAATCCTGGATACTCCCCCCAATGTTAACCTTGCCTTTGGTCACATGGATTTTTTTATTTTATTTTTTCCAGAATGCTTTCAGAATGATAAATTCACTCTCTCCCTCCCTCCACCCCCCAACTGTCCCTTCTCTAAATATATTTCATGCAACACCCCTGTTCAGGCATAATTCCTGGATGCCTTAGTAGCCTAGTTTCAAAAACTAAAATATTAATGAGATTAAATTTGTTATTACTTACTAACTTTTACTCCTTTTTTCACTTTTATTGAAGTTTTTTTTTCATCACAAGTTCACATGTCCATCTTTCCTTGGAACCAAAATTATACTAACACACAAACTGCAAGTATCAATTTTTAGTTTACAAAGTAAGATATATCATTTAGTAAATTTGCTTTCCTTAAATACTTGTATAATTTAGCCTCCCTTGATAAGATTGAAATTTTTTCTTGGTGACAGGATACTGTACCTTAAGAAGTTACAGCTTTCTGATGTCAGCTCTGTTGTCACTTGTGTGTGAAAATATATGTTCATTGGTCCTTACTCCAATTCATTTCACATAGGTCATAACTGAATCAAAACTTTGTGTAATATGAATTTAAATAACTCACATTATATTGTTTTTATTTAATTATCGGTACATTTAAAAAATATATATTTAATTTAATTTTTAATTCAGCTGGACCTCTCTCTCTCTCTCTTTCTCTCTATATATATATATGTAAACAATCATTTTTAGACATGTGTATTTTGTGGTATATTGTATTTAGAAAAAAACATTTCCTAATCAATACATACTTTCATATAAATAACCTAAGTAAACATGAATCACATTATGTACAAGTTATGTTCATATATATAATTAAAAACAGGAAAAACATTATTCCGAAACAATTACGTCCTCATTGATGTTAAGGAACTCAAGGGAAATTCTTTCTTTGATAAGACTTTTGGTCTGAAAGTCCTTCTAACATTGCTCTGCTTGACATGATTGTGGCAACAAATTTTCTTCTTATATTTGAGGTGGTTCAATGAAGCCAACTTTTGCAAAGCAATTTCTTACTGTTAATTCTAAAACATTATTTTCGCTTGCCTTAGCTAGTTCAGCTATACACATTCTCTGATCAATCACCTTAATGATTCTGTAGAGTGCTCATTTTCTAATATTTATAAGTTTCTGATAGTGAATTTTTAGATTTTGCACATCTCCTGCTAGGAGACCTGTCGGCGTCACAATGACCTTGACCATTCTTTACTTCTTTCTCTTGCAACATATTCATTCTATTTTTTCTCACTTGCATTGTCATTATGGTGGTAAGGGGGGAATCCCAATTTGTCTTGAAAAATGTCGATAGATAGACATTTTTGTTATGGATAGAAACAGTTTATCTAGGCTATGTAATATCATGAGAATTTGCCAAAATTTCGATATATAGAGAATAGACTTGACCAGAAAGAGAGTGTAATGAGGTGGACTGGATATAACAACGCAAGAAAGGGATAGGTGGCGACTTTTGTAAGTGCGGCAATGAACTTTTGTTTTCTTAATGCCATAGAGTAGGTAAGTAGGGTTGTTTCTGTTTACACAACTTAATGAGCCATCGGATATAAATATGTATATTTTGAGTTATTTATCAACATAATTTTCGGAAAAAACAATAAATTATTCAAAACAATGAATTTGGTAAAATAATGAATCACAATTGTTATATTAACTCATTTAAACTAAAGTTTAACAACTAATCTAATTAAAAATTTCAGGGGACACTACTCAAGAATTGAACACACCTTGCAATGACTTATCGAATGATGCAGTCCACCAATCATCTGCTGATATTGAGGCAAGTTTAGTTAAACCCTTCTTCTATATAATGTAAAGGTCTACTATTGGTTGAACTGGTGATGAAGTGTGTGAGAAGCTGAACAGTATGTTGGCATTTAAACTAGATATAGGTAGTGAACCATTGTAGAAACATCATTTAGACAACTAAATGACACGTTAACTGATAAACAGCATTTTGAGGGCTGGACATCACATTTGGGACTGTACATCAAGTTTGTTGCTGAACATCACATTGGATGCTGGAAATAATATTGGGGACTGTACATCATGTTGGGTCTGGCTGTCATGCTGGGTACTGAATATCAGGCTTAGGGGACATCATGTTGGGGGCTTGAACCTTATGTTGGGGGCTGGACATATATTTTTAAGCTGAATATCATATTGACAGGCAAACAAGCAGCACTATTTTAATTATGGTTCAACCCACTTTGATGGCCGCATGGTCTAAGGTAGCCACTCTTGCAATAGACTAAATTGCCGATGAAGGGGAGATCATGGTTCAATCCGGGTCTGGTGTAGTGAGTTTTTTTTATTGTCTTTCCCCCCTCTCCAAGCAAATGCAGGTACACTCTCTAAATTCAACCTTTCATATCCCTAACACAATAACATAATTAGTTACAACAATATAGCATCTCATTACATATAATACAAATTTAAAAAAAGTCTCTTGTGTTCATTACAATCATATCAATATATTTTACTAAAATTTTCTTTATACTCTTTTGGTAAAGTTATTGTACATTTTAATATGAATGCTCTTTTGAACCTATGGAGAGCTAAAATAAAATATAATTATAATGGTTTCAGGCAGAGCAACTTGACACAGTTTCTCACTTTCCTGTGGATATTGGTGAGGGAAGAAGTTTATCCAATGTACTCAAGAGGATTAGCAATCTCGTAGCATTGAAAAACACTGTAAGCATTTTGTCTCTTAAGAGTTTTGAAAAAAATATATCGAGTGTAAATATTTCGGGCTTTCCACTTGCCATTGATTCCCATTAATCACTTTGTGTAACTGGTCATTTAGAGGTTTATTTATTTTAGAATTGTCCCTTGCTTCAGGCTGCAGGGGTGTAGCTTCAAAATGTCAAAGTCGAAGTTCATATCACCTTTGCTTCGTCAATATATTATGAACAGATTTGAGATATCTCCCTAAATATGACATTTCAAAATAAAATCATTTTTAGAACAGCTACTAAACAGTATTTCAACACTAGATAGTGATTTAATGACATCTATAATGTTAGCACGGATAAATTCAAATATATTAGCATAAAACATTACTTATAGTCTTATTTGTTTTTCCCTCTGAACCTTTTTTATTTCCCTTGGTTAATGTATAGTTAAAAAATTAAAAGTGGGGTCACATGACAACAACAACAACAACAAACTTCTCTTTGTTTTTGCTTTGCATGTTTCAAGCTTCTGTTCGACTTTGCTTTGTATTTTAAAATTGAAATTCTCACATTCATTCTAATCTGTATTCTTCTTTAAATTAGTTTTATTATTTGCTAGAGTTGTGTCAAATCTACTATACTACAAATTCGAATCTTCAATTTATCTTTGAATCTCAAATCCCAATCTAAATCTTGGAATAATTATGAACATAAGAGTAAATATAAATATAATAGAGTAACATAAAATACAAATAGTAACTAAATGTAAACATTATTTCTAATAATTCATTCACTATGTCACCTCCCTCTCCTGTATGTGTGGGCTCGAGATGTCAGGATGTCTTTGGCCGAGGATAAGGATGGATGATATTATTACTTGTGATTGACATTAGACTTGGCTTTTAATGGTTTATTAATACTACTATTCTAATACAAATGTGATGTTAGAAGTGAAGTTAAAATGAAGAACTTGGTGAATATAGAGAAGTGAGTGACCGAACGAGGTGCTATAAGATTTTACCTATGGGCTGACCAGCTAACGGCCCGGTTTTTGGCTATGGCTTGCGGACACCTTCCTTTTGTATCAGCTCTTCTAGTTTGCTTGTTTACTGATTCATCATAACTATCCTCACAACACCTGTTATGTCACTTCATATTTACAACATACAAGGTTTATACAACATGCCTTCCAAATGAGGCCGTTGGTGACCATTATAACATTCATTTATCCAGTTTTATCATATGCCTGATACCTTAGCTCAGTTGTTAGTGTGTCTGCCTACTGAGCTAGGGTTCGATTCCCAGCATGTCTGAAAATTTATCATAGGGTTTACCCTTTCACAGAGATGAGTTAATGTCAGGGGACTGGATGTTGTGCTTGTCTTAGTCTTAAGTTAGATTATAATTCATGTGAAGCTATGACAGGCCTAGCAAGCCGGTAGTGGAAAATATATAGCTTGAATAAAAAACTGACCCAGACCACAGGCGGGAAACATCCCCCCCTCTCTCTACTAAAGGTGTGCAAAGCTTTGAAACAAATGTTGGCTTTGACTTTGACAATTACCTACAAAGCTTTGCTAGTAAAAATTTTGATTGCTAAAATACTCAATTTATTGTCAATTCCATTTTGAGCTGTTATATACATTAAAAATTAATATTCTTATGGAAACAAAAACTGAAGTAGTTGAATTGCATGTTGGGATTTATCAGATTAGAACGAAATATTACAAAATTGTTTACAATAAAACATTTCCCATGTAATTATAATGCATAAATTAATATAAATAATCACAATATACTTTTTTTTAAATCATAAAACAACTAAAAAAAATATTTTAACTTCAATTCGCCTTCAAGAATATTTCATATACTTGATTCAAGTTTATTTTGAATTGAAAAAGCGAACTTCGCACTCCCCTACAATCTACCATTATCTTTTCCCCTATTCCTCTTGTTCATATTTGTGACAACTTATTTAATTTGACAATTTTCCTTTTCCCCTGGCTTAGGGCCTCCAGTCGTACAAGAATACAGACTTGAAGCAGTACTGGATGCCAGACTCTGTGAGCAAGGAATGCTATGATTGTGGTGAGAAGTTCACGACGTTCAGGCGTCGTCATCACTGTCGCGTGTGTGGTCAGATATTCTGTTCTCGCTGTTGCAACCAAGAGATTCCTGGCAAAATTATGGGTTGCACAGGTAATCTAAACAGTTTTATCACTTTCACTCTTAAGATATTGTCTTGGATGTTTAAATTGGGTAAACAAGATCACATGACTCTCTTTAAATATTAGGTCGATTAATATTTCATTTGCCCTGATAAGTAGCAAGCTTACCATGATGGATTGCACTAAGGTGCAGCTTATAAGATAGTCATACCATAATTGATTAAGGTAAGACTGCTAACTTTCAGGATAAACAGAGGGTACACATTTTCTACTGGTGATTACTTACTTAATAATGTGTATGAATTGTGGATGGGTTCTTTTAATCTTTACCCGCCTCGGTGGTGTAGTTGGCTAACGTGCTTGTCGTGTTGAGCTTGACTGCTGAGGACGGGGAGATCGAGGTTCGAATCTCGGGTTAACTGGGGGTGGTTTTTCCTAAATGGTTTTTCACTCTCCCTCCACGCAAATGCGGGTTCACTTCTTCTAATTCAACCTTCCCATTTTCCTAATCCCTTTGCGTAATTAGTACTTAAAGTGTATAACCCGAACAGGTAGTAAGACGCGGTGCTAAATATTATTATTTTTATTATTATTATTCTTTTAATCTTAAATCTTGAAGGAGATTTGAGAGCATTTCTGATTCAAGAAACTGTTTTTCCCCCACAACTTTGAATCTAAATTTTTAGATCACTTGAACGATTATTGTAAGACTGATTGGTTGCTAGTAAGGGTTTTACTAGTAATGAGTTGGGTATACAAATAGGTGTCTCGCCGACATATAATTAGGTTTGGGTCGTGATCGGATGTCTGAGAAAGTGACACTCTGTACTGTTGGCTCAACACTATTTCCTTTTTTAGGAGTTGTGGATGGTATCTCACCGAGTAACTTCTAAACTACACTAGTGCTACTCACGGCACACACTACACCACTCCTCACACATACATGCGAACTGCCTACAACACTAACACACTCTGACAACTGTCAATCACCAACACTCAACCACTGACGTAACCACTGTCTGCATTCATTATCACCCGCTGATAACATTCTTTTTGCTCAAAGCACACCATCGCTCAATGGACACATCTTCATGAGACACTCTGACAATTGTCTAGCTCACCACTCTAAGACGTCTAGAATAGAGCTCGCGCCATCTTAAACTCCCCTCCCAAATCTGTCAAAGCGGCCGATTTGAAGGTATCAATGTCACATAATGTCTTTCAAAGTAGCTGAAACAGCCATTCACACTGCAGTACATCTGTCATAAGCTAATTTACCAAGTGCTGTGACCTTGCATTTATACATCTGGAAATGGCTCATGTTACGGATAACTGACACTGATCTCTGACATCTGGTCATCGAGACCTTTACACTAGATACAAATTAAGTTGAAATCAATGTAACTTTGTCGATAACATTACACTATTGCATATTATGTAATCCCAATGAAAAGAAGAACATAGTTCACAATTTACATTGCTGACATTGGACAAAGCGGTAATGGCTGCCTCTTGAAGAAACTCTATTGTGGGATTGGGCGGTAACAATTGATTTTCTTCAAGAAGCAGCTAGTACCTCTTTGTTAAATGTCAACAAATTATGTAATATATAATAGATATGAGATTTTGAGTCTCCCAAGTATATCTCTATAGATATTTTTGTGTCTTGTTAATTATTAGTGATATAATATAGAAATCAGAAAATCACACAGATTATTTATAGCCATAATTTTAAGTTCTGTATTTGGTTCATGCTCTACTTTGTATACCTTGACAGACCACACTATGGCCCTATCATATAACCTGCGACATAGTGAAACCATGAAAGGCAAGCTTGCTCCCTTTCAGTGTGAATAAATACTACAATGAAGGAACGATAGGAACAAAGGAAAAAAATATAATTGGGCTTTTATAACGAAAAGGAGAACATCGTTCATACTTTACCATCAAAATGAAACCAAGATTTTTTTATCGTGAAATATTTTTAAGACTTAAAACCCCATATACACACATGTGCATTAAAAGAGAAACAAAGTTATACAGATAGTCAGAGCAAGATACTCAGGTATTGAAAGAGACAGAGAAAACCAATATAAGTATTATTATTAATTACCCCATTGTCAGGGAGTCATTTCTGTTTGATCCATGATTAAAAAATGTTAAAAGACTTCCCAGTCCTCTTTTTTTCTTGTAACGGCTGAATGTGAAAAACATGTATGATTAACGATGCTTGCTACATGTGTTTGTATTATTGTAAATATGCAGGTGGGGATTGTCTATTTATACTGTCTCTCAAATACCTCTTAGTATATGTTGGGATTGCCTACTTTGTGTAGCTTGAAATCAAAGCATTTAGTTATGTCCACAGTATACAGTATATAAATAAGTTAAACTAGCAAACACCTGTAGATCTGGTTGGCTCTCTACTACAGATGAGGTGTTTAACTCCAAACCCAGTTGGTTGTGTAGTGTGCATTGAGATAAAGGACATGAGATGGGGAGAGTTAAAACTATCTTAGGAACTTATTTGCCACAGTTAAAATATACTAACTGTACAATTAAAACACAGGCCTGACTACTATTTAGTCTATGTGTAATTGGTTTTAATATATATTATTGAAACCTCTTTGGTAAATTAAATCTGGTTGTTAATGTTTTATCAGGTGATCTTCGAGTTTGCACATATTGTTGTAAAATTGTGCTCTCGTATTTACAATCTGCTGATGTGGGCGCTGACTTGACAGCTGATTTACGTGCTGTTCAAGAGGACCTGCAAATTAAATTTGGTAACCCTGTGTCATCCTTAGCTCAGAACAATACTTCAAGTTCTGGTGGCAACCTGTCAGATAACCAAGACAGTTCTTCTGTTCGCAGAAAAACATCTGTCGGATACCAAGAGGATCGGTTTGCTCTTGGAAGGTTTGTTCTAGTTTCTCCCTTTAAATAGTAATTTTTTAAGGTACTTAATATATTACTTTTTCAAAGAACCTTCTCATCCTAATAAACACCACATACACCACAATGATCACTTACAAATCTAGAATATTAATTTTAGGCTGCTATACTAGTGTTATCTCTCTTATGCAGTAATTGAAAGGTTGATACTTTGATTGGGAGCAGGCAAAGTGATAGACAACAAAGTGGTCGACACGAGAGGACAAAGTGGTAGACAGCAAACTGCTAGACACGAAGAAACGACACGGACCAAGTGATCGACACGAGCTGGACTATGTGATAGACAACCAACCAGTAGACAAAATGAAAACAATTATTTGGAAGGCTGGGTGGGTCAAGTGGCCGACACGACTTGGACCAACTGCTAGACAAGCTCATGTATAGGAGTACAAAGTGATAGACAACCAAGCGATCGACACGAGAGGACCAACTGCTCGACAAACTTTGATATCATCCAGTTAAGAGTGGGCTAAGTGACAGAACAGTTAATTCAATACACGCTTGTCCTTGATTTCAAGTTATTTTCACCTACATTCTTACTTTAGCAAACCCTACA
>CABFVZ010000925.1:29722-40552 GCA_902151445.1 Timema monikensis
TATATATATATATATACTATAATTTTATAAATAAAACACTATCGATAAGCACGCGGTCTTAATGTCAGGTTCATAATTATGTTTTCCTGGGGATAAGCAATCTGGGCAGCAGGAACTGAGGACATATTTCCAAAAAGGTTTCTCTCTCTCCCTTCACATAAATGTGGGTACATTTCTCATTAATTCTACCCTCTTAATCCTTACCCTAATATCGTGGTTATAACTCGTATTGTTCAGACAGGTAATAATAAGCATAGTGTATAGTATATTCTATATATAAATATATATACACATACACTTTTTTTTTCAAAGCAATAATCACCAAGAAGTTAAATACATATTATATTTTTATATGACTATTAATATCGCATTGGCTAAATATATTAATGATTCTAACTTGAAGTTAGGAATTTAGAGGAAATAGGTGTAATTTGAGGAAGTACACCCGGCCGGGATTGAACCCCGATTTCTCTATACTTGGCAGTCAAGTCTAACTTGAGAGTAGCACTAGACCTTGTGGACTGCGGCCACACACAAATATCTAAAGTTTGTAACTTTGTTTTCTTTAACTAATAATTTCTCGTTGGTTGCTTTGAACAAGAAATTTCCCCTTCATTGAGAACAAATCCCAATGTAGAAAATGACTACTAACACTGAAGTACTGTGACAGACTTTATAACTAAAATGCGGTTTTGAAATCAACTCCTGCTGAATCTTAATACAAATAAAAAAAATGTTTATTTATTCATAATTTTTTAGCCCCGCGTCTTACTACCCGTTCGGGTTATACACTTTAAGTACTAATTACGATAATGGATTAGGAATTGGGAAGGTTTAGTTAGAGGAAGTGAACCCGCATTTGCGTGGAGGGAGAGTGGAAAACCATTTAGGAAAAACCACCCCCAGTTCACCAGACCGAGATTCGAACCTCGATCTACCCGTCCTCAGCAGTAGAGCTCAACACGACTAGCGCGTTAGCCAACTATGCTACCGAGGCGGGTATTTATTCATAACAAAATTAATACAAAAACGTGTGTAGGGGGATTGGGTGGCCTTGGGACCGGTGGAAAGATTTGACATACATTTGAGTCTGGAATTTTAGGAAATCAGGGATAAAGTCGGGAATTTCATTGGTTAAGTTGAGTAGACACCATGCATAGTGTAATTCATTTATTTGCATTATAACCTGAACAGGTAGAAAGACACTGTGACAACAACAAAAATTTTTGTGACTATAAAAACCAAACAAAAATGTATCCTAACTAAATATTTAGTAGACACATGCAGGGCTTTTTGTAGAAATGTTGTTTCTGGGCCTTGTGTTTTGATGAATGCTACCTTGTTCCAGTGAACAAGGAACTGCTATAGGGCAGGCACTACTTGTGGCTGGTTACTTGGAATCTATAACAATGTCAGAGCAAAGCTTTAATGATGGCTACTCTCTGTATCGCCCACTGCTTGATTTGTCTCCCACACAACCTACTTTGTCGAGCAGTGACCTTGAGGAGAGCCGACGCAGCAGTCAGGACGCCCAAGAACCTCTCTGGGTTAAACAGATCCCACAAGATGATTTTTCTACAAAAGGTATGTGTGGTATTTGTTAAATGGCTCTATTTATAGGATGATATATGCAATGTAACATCCATGCCACACACACTTTACTGATAATTGTAATCATGTATGAAATTTGAACATGTACTATAGTGTTTAAAAATCACTATTCTGTCATAACTTGAGTTTGGTGCAGGTTACACCTCTATTCATATTTTCTCAGAAAGAAACAAAATTTACAGTCACTTTACTTGAAGCAGTCTTTACCTGTTTGTGTACTGGCAGCATCGTAGACTGTAAGCTTTTTTCTGCTTTTCTTTGCAAAAACCTAATTGGGTTTGTTGTTTTTATTTGTTCTTCTCTTTTTCCTTTAACTTCTTCAATGCATGATAATATAAAACACTAAAATATGTAAACCAAGACTTTATTAGCTAATTTAGTTATTTGTTAAATATAAAAGAATAAGTATATACATACTATTATGGTACAGAAATTATTTTGCTCCGCAACAATTATTATGTTTTGGTTTATATTGTGAGATAATTGGTATTTATAGCCCTGTGATTGAGAGCCAATGAAAATGTTCTCGTAATCTGATAAAATAATTGGTAATTATAGCCCAGTGATTGAGTGCAAATTATTGTGATATTGGGTATTTGATGAGATAATTGGTATTTATGGCCCCATGATCGAGTGCCAATTATATTGATTACACTTACAAAATAAGTAAGACCTTTAAAATTGCACATGATTTATTAAGATGATTTTACCTTTGGCACTGAAGATATAATTTTAGATGATACAGTTTAGTTGAACTACAGATTATATATCTTTGATGTTATATGTTCCATGTTTTGAGTACCGTGTGCTGTGTAGATTTATGTTACTACTCTCTCTCTCTCTCTATCTCTTACCGGAACTGATTTATTACAACATTCTGTAGAGTTATGTGACCAGCACTGTGTGTATTCATATGCACAAACGGCTGATACATGACCTACCCCTTTCACCTTGGACCCCCTTGTCACCAGTGTCAAAATCAACTAATAGATCGAGTCCTGGTGACAGGGTAGAGGGAGCTAGCGTTACTTGCTTTTTTGGTAAACACTACAGAGTTTATTTTTGAAAGAAAAAATAAGTCTTAGTGTGCAATTTATTGACATTAATTCTGAAAAGCCCATGATTCTCCATGGAGCAAAGTATTAAAATATTTTACATACAATACTTTAAAGAAAAATGCACTTCATCCATTACTTTTTTTAATATATGAGAGGGGTCAAAATCGGTATCATTACAATATTTTGTATTTTACTAGCACCCACTCATTTTAGTTTTACTACCAATGGATGGATACTTTCTTCTCTTTACATATTCAAAAACAGTTCCATCTTGATCATTACATAGCAAGGAAAAAAGATTTAGGGCCACAGTATATCTTAATATAGTGTTATTTGTGTATCATAACTTGTCAATGTTGATAAACTTGAAAATCAATTAGCGTAATTTATAAGCTACCAATCAAAGGCTATTTTCGTCTCGTAAATATTGCCTAATTTTAGAGAAAATCATAAGAGAAATAGACAAGAACTGGAAAGGTGTAATATTGAATGGAAACAGTAAATGGCTGGCACATGTGGATGGTATCTCAGTAGTAGAAGGAGAAGAAGAAGAAGAAGAAAAAGAAATTCAGAAATGTTGGAAAAAGTTGGTCTGATTATCAATTAATCAAAAACTAAGGTCATGAAATTTTCAAGTAAATTGCAAAATGAGGGTTCAACACAGTTTAGGGAAATGAGCTTGCAAAAAGTGCACAAGTTAAAATATATAGCTTTAAGTTCAACAAAGAAAATAAGATAAAAAAAACAACATAAGTGAATGCTGAATAGCTGAGGCCATGTATACTCACAGCCTAAAAATGACATTCAAGTCAAAGATTGTGTCCAATAATACCAAAATGCGGGTATGCCATGTGAGCCCATTAGTACTGTATGCCTCCAAAACATGGACCACAACAAAGGAAGAAAGGGAGAGGCTCAAAATACTGGAAAGAAAAATTTGGGGGCTTGTTAGAGGGAAAGAAGGTTACAGGAGAAGACAAACTATGAATGGTATTCTCTCATCCAACACCCCAATATTGTTCAGAAGCGAATAGGAAATTGGATAAGCTGGGCAAGACAAGCCACTAAGATGAGGCTAGAACAGACTCCGAGCATTATTGAAAGGAATACCATATGGCAAGAGACCTTTAGGTTGACCTAGAAACACACTGTGGAACTAACCGAGGAAAAATATGAAGTAGCTGGGGCAAAGGACAGGATAAAAGGTAGAGATAATGATCTAATTCTAAAGGGTCCCTGATTGCCGGGTAATGATAGTGAAATAATGCCTACTCTGTGAAAAGAAGACAATTTTCAAACCCTTGCCATTACAAACTATCTATTACAAGCCTGTGGTCGAGTCAGTTTAGTAAAATGCCTTCATCTTCCTCTATCCTACCACAATTTTTCCTCCTTTAATCGCTTCCATTCTTCTACTTTCGCTTGCACACTTAGGGTTATTTGCTACTCCCATATTTTTTGGTCTCCCTTGTGGTATTTTTCCTACATACTTCATCCTCGTCATTCTCTTTGGTATCCTCTCCTTTTCCATCCTCATTACATGTCCAGACCATCTCAGTCTTGCTCTCTCTACTATCTCATGTATTCCTTGTACTCTCATTTTCCCTAATCAGGTTTCTCTGTGACAGCTAACATGCTCCTTACAAACTTCAGTTCCATGGCCTCCACTTTCTTAGTCTACGTTACATTCACTGTCCATGATCAGTCATTTCACTTTATCTAGTCGAGTATTTGTTTTGTTTCGGCCATAGGCTTACTAAGCCTGTCGTGGTCTATACCTCAGTAGCGGGGCCGCCGCCTATAGGTCCTCAGATAAACATAGTTTGGTGGTTAACTTCTCAAACTGAGGTTGACAATGACTTAGCTCATCATCACCAACACTCTCACTCCCTGACCACCCAGCTGGGAGCCAACTGGTCAGGCCCTGTTCCAAGCTTGTTGGTTTTGGCCCTGGCCAGTCTCCTTGCTCTCATATGTACCTGACCTCGCTTCCGCTGGCATTAGAAGAAATAATGTGCCATCAATGTGTCTCACAATGGGTTCTACAACTCTGTGCAGATTCCGAGAGTGAAGGTGTATCAATGGAGCGAGAGGACTCGAGTAGTTTACCATCGTCTGGCTCTTTGTTCTATTTGGACCTGAATGTAGAAGCCAACACTGCCCATTTGATTCGACCCAATAAAGCTGCTGATAATGAGATAGATTCTGCGAGTGGTGCTGGCTCTAAACAGACTGAAATTACTGGTGAGTAGTTTTATAATGATAAGTTAGTTAAAAAAAACATATTCATGCGAAATTGGGGGAGGGGGTCTTGAAATCAATACAATAGTGGGCTTATTTTGTAAATAATTTTATAAATCTTTTTTTTAAATGAAGCAATTCATTTAAATATTAATAATGGTTTACAAATAGTATCCCACTTTCTATGTTTATTATTCTACTGTACACACATTCATATACACCTTTTAAAGGTTCTCTTCAATATATATTTTTAATAAAGAGCATGCCAAACTCTAAAATATTTCAGAAAAATAATAAATCTCTATCGCATCTTGGAATTAAATCTCCTTTCTCAACTTCTCAACAAAAAAAGGTTTATGCTATTAAAATATAACTTAACACATATTCATCTTACAAGAAAGCCTATCCAAAAAACTATCTAATTTATGTGATTATATAGTATTCACAACTAGCTGAACCAACATAGATCTATTTCACAGTAAATGAGCAAGTGAGAAATGCCACCTTGATATAATTAACCTTAACATATTTCCCTCTTAAAGTATTGTATAATAGGACAGCGTAGAACCACTGTACAGTAACGTAATGTAAGTGTTAGTGAAGGAAACTAACCTGAAAGAATAGTTAGGTTAGGCCTAGATAGGAACAAGCACTTCTCTTTTCATTTCTTTTCTTCTTAAACTATTACACTCCACACTTCTACATTTACACATTGTTTTGAATTTTTAGACATTTTCCTTTATGATTTGAAGAGACACATTGAAAAAAACACTTATGAATACTTATGAATAGTAAACAAATGTAACTTTTATATAATATTATTTATATATTTGATCATGTATTTAAGTTTGATTGCAATTCTTTTATTATAGATAATAGATTACATGATTGAATTTAAAAAAAAAAATCATAATAAGTTAAACTTAGTAGTTCTGTGCAACTCTTTAAAAACTTCATTCAAACATCATTCAACTTCGTCTTTGGTCCAAAATTAAATATCTTGCTACAATAACAATGAAGCTCCGCCATAAAAATTTTTGACACTTATATTTTTTGGATTCCTGTGCTGTTTACACAGAGCAGTTTAAAGCTTTCCCTGCTTGGCTCAACTAAGTTGTTTCTTATATGGTAGACTCATTGTGTAGTCACTAAAGGTTATGGTAGACTCATTGTGTAGTCACTAAAGGTAATACTTCTACTTTGTAGAGGTAAACTTTAAAATTTCAAAAATATGTAATTATTGTATTTAGGGATTATTATTTGATTCCTTAAGGGTATTTGAGATTTATAAGAATTTGAGAAAATTTCAGATTTGAGATTCATATCCTTAAAAAAATATTTGTTTTTCAATTTTCAAGTGAAATTTGTTTTAGAGTTTAGAGTTCTAATACTGCTTATTGGTGGCTCAGAAACAATTATAATTTATAGGATGAACCTAACAACCAGAAAACTAGGTCCTAGTAATTCAACACCTAACTGAATGTATGGAGGTTATAATGAATGGATTATAGAAAATAATGTTAACATTTAATTACAATTTGTACTTTCTATTGTTCTAATATATTTATATTTCCTCTTATACTCATATTTTTTTACAAGATTTGGGATTCAATGGTAAATTGAATATTCATATTTGTAAAAGAGTGGATTAGACCCAACTCTTATTCTGTTACATGAGTTTATAATAACTCGATTGATAAGTTATAAAATAGCGCCACACTAACTGAGGGATATTATTGATTGGTCGTATGGCTGGACTGTGAGAGACTCTTACATTGTGTGTTTTACATGTCAGTTTCAGCCGTTCATTGTCTGAACCTATCATATTGTATTACATGAGTGCCCAATCTTGATTGTAACTATTGTGTGATAATAAACCCGGCTATACAAGTGACTAATTAATTTTATATATCAATAGCAGGAGTACCCGGCTTTTCCTGGGGTAATCGTGCAGAACATTTTGTGGCTTCCTCGAGCAACACTTTTCTTTGCTTCAAACAGACAGAAAAAAAATCTTTCAATTTATTTCTTCCAACCTAAATTTTAATCAAATATATAATAAAAAAGGCACTATTGACAGAAAATAATTCAGTTTATAAAGGCAACAATAACTTTGTTAACTATTTGAATAAAGAATGTAACAAGAATAGTTCATTCAATATCTATATTATTTTATCCCACTTATGCAACACTATTTTGAAAACATTTTAAGGGTTTGTGTTTTGCTTTAGTTGTTATACAGACTCTCAGTTTTAAAATACATATTATTTATTTATTTTGTTCTTAGAAGAACATGGCGGCCATTTAATGCCCATTGAAATAATCCTCAACATAATGTTGATATGTTAAACTTGTTTTTGTGAACCGTATCTTACACCTCTTCCTCCTCCCCCTGTTCAGGCTATCCACATGTTTACATTAGTGGGGCCAGGGATAAGGCAATGAACAGGAAGAGGGAGTTGAAACTTCAGAAATGGGCTTACCTCACTTTATGTTTGGAAACTACAATGTGGAATATCATCTCTCAAACGAGGATAGTAACACATCCTCTCATATCTTAGTAATACATCTTATGGTTGATCTGATCCTTCATGTTGTGATCGAAAGTAATAACTCACATAAATCCTGCAGAAGAAAGTTTTATTCAAACACAAAAGTATTGTTACTCACCTTTATGAATATATATTTTTAAAATTTGGTGGTAGGTAATCTTCCGACTCTTTTGGATTGACTTATGATCTCCATAAAAGGTTTAGCCCAATTTAAGTTGCTGGAAAAATTGACAATTTGACATCATTTTTCAACCTAGCACCACTTTTTATTCCATTTTACAATTATTTAACTTACCAATAAACTCAATACACATTGTTTGGCTGTGGTAGCCGTCACAAACTTTACCAGCTGTAGATTGCTACATTCAAAATACTTGATGTTCCTCAAAATGTTCAGTTCTGTAAATATTTTGGCGGTTTCACCATTGTTTGCTTGTTGTTGGAACAGGCAATGCTGGTGTTAGCAGCCCTCTGCAAGACAATTCCCACTCAGGCATCTCTAGTGAGTTTCTCTCTGGTGCAGTTCTATCACAGAGTCGGGAAATGAGACCAAGTAAAGGGTGGCATAAAGTCTCCCAACTTCGGACAGACAATGGGGAGCTTGGAGCTTACAATGCACTCTGGTAAAGTGACTCTGTATTGTATATTAGGATTATATCACAAAACTTAACAGGAACCTTTTATGTATATGAATTTGTGTCAATATATACTTTTATTCTATCATTGGCTACACATTTTAATTATATTTATATTAATTGGTTACAATTTGTATATTTACAAATATTTTGATTGGTTTTAATTTTGAGAGGTAAGATTTGTAATATCAGTTTGCTGCTTGAATAATCAAAGCTAAGGTGTCATTCTTGCAAAAGACTAGATTGCCGATGACTGGGAGATTGTGGTTCAAAATCTGTTGTATTCAGGGTGGTTTTTCCTAAATAATTTCCCTTTTCCTCCACACAAATGCATGCTACAGTCTGATTTTATAAGGAAGAATAGTAGACATTTTTTGGAAAAGTTACTAAATTTCTATGCCAAAACATATGATTTGAAAGACCATATGTTTAGCAGCTATCACTTTTGACAAGCAAAGTTTTGAAACTAAGAAAACAAGAAAAATTATAGTAATAAAAATAAATTACAATTTAAATTTATTTTATTAAGAATAAAACATTTTTAAAAAAATGCAATTTTCTTTGGACTTCTTTCACATTGAAAGGAGAATAGAAGGGCAGGACCTACACACTTACCAGAAAATTGTAGCGCTCAAAGCTCATGATTAAAAGACAATAAAACACATCTACTTTTTGAGGTACATCAGTCCCCTTCTTTAGCAGAAGAGAGTAAACCACAGATTGGACTATCCACTGTGGTATATGTGTATTATTAATGGTTAGACAGTATAATATGTTGGATGTGTAAGAGCTTAACTTGATAAGGTAATGATTTTTAGAATAATTTAATGTCCATAAAACATGTTAGCAAATTTAAGAATTAGTTATTATCAACCCTGCACTTGTCTAGAGGTGTAGCCAGAACTTCTTTCACATCATCATCGTCATCGCCTAGGCTGATTACTAAAGGTGGGTGTCTGTTATTCACATCCATCTTCATCTCTGTCTCAATCTTTAATGAGTTTCTCGCAGTGGTCCACATGTTTACTCCAGCTAAAACATAATATGTATCCACACATACTGGCCTCACTCATAACATAAAACAAACAGTTGATAAGGGAGTAACTGTGGGTGATTACAAATTAGTATCTGTGCAAGGCTCCTGTGGCTTATCAAGGTTACCCATTAGAATGGCACCATTTTAGAGCATCAAATCATGTGAAGCAAGGCGTAAAGGTGTACAAATTTTAGCTAAGGGTGACAATTTTATACAAGAATTGGAGCTACACACACATGTTTAACACTTTAAACACATGTGCTCAGCAAGACTTTTACCAAAACACAAAAAATGGTCACTGTTTCTGATGGCCGGTAAGACAGTCTCCAATAACACATCTTTCCTGAGAGTTATCAATAAAAAGGACATAATTGGTTATTTTGTGTTTCGATAAGAAACATTTTACAAATTGCAGCTTATGTAAACACATTTCACCCTCCTGTTTTGAACTGTAAATGGTGGGCACTACTAGCCATAGACAAAACATTCCTTGTAAAGGTATAATTATGTAAACTTTTAGAAAAATACAAAATAGGCCTACTCACCATCTCACACAACTCTCGTTGATTTGGAGCAATTCAGCTGATAATTTAGGAACATCACACTTGAGTGGTAATCCAGCAGATAAATTGGAACCACTAGGCTTTTCTAGTCTTCGATCTTGTTGGCTGGGTTTAAAAAATGTGACCTTATTTCTTAACCAAACCTATTCTATTTCAAATGTTTTAATACAAAGTTAAACCACTATTAAAAATAAATTATGTTAATCTCAAAATATCTTAATTAATAAACCTCTCCTATTAAAAGCAAATTTGTATTTTTAGCTTTTATATTAATACTATATTAACATCAATTTTCCTGACCCAAGCCTAGTCAATAGGTTAACACAACAATCTTAAGGTTCAAATAAGTTACTTCTTTTCTTAGTACACATGCAATATGAAATTTAGAAAATAAATTAACATAAAATTGGAATTTTAATATATCATAAATATATCACTGCTATAAATGTTTGTAATTAATCATACACATGATTAAAGGAGTTCAAAAAAGATGTATACAAAGTAGCCACTGCCAAATACACTATACATGATTCAAAATGAGGTGGCCCAATGACTAGATAATTTTATAATAAAGGAAATTGATAAAACTAAAGAACATGGAAAAATAAACTACTAAGAATAAATTTGATGAAGAAAGCCCACCTAGGGAAAGAGGAAAGATGTGGGAAGAATCCAATGCACAAAGGTGACATCTTCTTCCTTTCTTCTGTCTTCTATATTAGAAGTAGTCACACACACATTTTAAACACAAATATAATAATATTTCGGCATTGTTGCCTTTATCAAACACAAAGAAGAAGAGAGTACAAATAACACAAACAATGGATTACTCCATTTTGAATTTTGAATTAAACTGTTAGAAACAAATTGTGCCAACTGTTTTTTGGGAGTAATATTTAGAGAACATTGTGAAAAAAGAGGTTAGAAATAGGTTAGAGAAGTTTAATAGAAACAATAAAAGGTGGGAATAACTTATAGGTAATGTAAAATGATTCAAAATGAGGTGGCCCAATGGCTAGATAATTTTATAATAAAGGAAATTGATAAAACTAAAGAAAAAGGAAAAATAAACTACTAAGAATAAATTAGGTTATTCCCACCTTTTATTGTTTCTATTAAACTTCTCTAACCTAT
>CABFVZ010000925.1:41549-80528 GCA_902151445.1 Timema monikensis
AATCGATATATCGCAAGAATCGAAATATATTTGTTTTCTACGCAAAAATAGATAATGGGTATAAAAGAAAATAATAATAAAACATACTTAAGCATCATTGAGTTCACTATTTCCAATCAATGTTTAATTGTTAAGCACGTTGTTTTAGTCTTTATTAAAATATCTGTTTGTATTTTTATTTTTGTTATCTTAATACAATAAAATATCCTTTATTGATGATTAAAGTTGATCAAAGGATAACTAGGCCTAATTTGTTTATTTCACATGTTTTCTTTAGAAACTTAACCCATTCTAACAACACTTTTAAAAATAACTAAAAGACACTCAAATTTTGAATGATTTGATTTTTAAACAATAATATGAGTCTAGATTGTTTAATTTGGCTGGATTTTAACCTATATTTTGGGAAGGGGGGGGTGATTATAATTGAAAGTATGATTGAAATAAACCTTAATTCACAGTTTAGGCCTATATTGTGTAATGTAGGTCTATTTATAAATCATTAAAATTTATAACGATTTTCTAGGATTCGGATTCGATATTAGAGATTCGAAAATAAAATGTGGATTCGGATTCGAGATTCGGATTCGAGAAATAGTGGATTCGACCCAACTCTAATATATATATATATATAGGTTAGAGAAGTTTAATAGAAACTCTATATATATATATATATAATTTTTTTTTTTAAATTAAAGAACCCAAGTGGAGCTTTTTCAAAGGTTGCTGTGGTTAAGAATTCAATATGGTGACTCGGCAGAGTGTCTTTGTTTATTTTGATGACGCCAATACCCACCACTATTAGTGTTCATTTGCTGGAGTATAAAAAATAAATAACTTTTATTTGAAACAATATTTTATCTGGATTTTTTTTGTAAGGTTTACAAAATAATAATTTGTTTAGGGTTTATAATGATCGGTTCTAATAAGATAAACGTGGAAATATAATACATTTAATTTATAGCTCTGCACTATTGTAGCTCATGTTGCCACAATGGTGTAAACGAAAATATTACATTTGTATTACATTATAAGTCCATATAATTAATAATTTATAAAGACAAATTATTAAGTACTCTACAAGGAGGTAGTATTAACTTAAAAGCTTTTTTATAATCATTCAGATGAAATATATATAATAAATCAATCAAATAAAACATATTTCTATAATGTCAAATGTTAGTAACTTCTAATCAATATTGGTGACTTCTACTGTTCTTCATATAAAAATTGGACTTTACATTACTTATAATTTCTCTCTTCCTCATGCCTACTCAATTAGCGTAATTAATATGTATGCATATAAGATGCTTGGGCAGACACCGGGAAAATAACAAAAATGTGTATGTATTATGGTTCTGCGTGTACTCATATTTTGAGCTTCGAGCCGAGCTTGTCACTTAAGTTCGAAATCGAGATCAAAAGTTTTGTAGACTCGTCATTTTCGAGCTTCCACTTGATGTAATTAATAATACATTTTAAAATGCAATAGTAAGCATATTCTATTTAATTGAGATAATATCATCATTTCCACTTATAAATCATTCGGTTACTTAATTGTTAAATATTAATTTCAATTTTCACATTAATAACATAATAGAAATCACTTACTTTACATTATTGTGTAGTGTTTCTACACTGTCCAAGCCGTCATGCAATTATTCATTTTATTAACTGTTTTTTTCATAATTGTTAGTGTGATTTCAATGTCCTTAAAGATATGACTGTTGAAACCATTTTAATTATTTTGTTATTAGATTTTTATTTGAGTGTTGTTCTTGTTTTTAAATTGTGTTTTATAAGTGTTATTTCTAATTTAAAACCCAATATTTCCATTCTTTAATTTTTTTTTTTTTTAAATTATTTACTATATATAAAAATGAGTGTCATTCATCTTTTAAGAACATATGTTTTAATATACTTTCTAACATTTTAAAATTATGAATATTCTTGAACTCGGAAGCTTTTCGAAATACTTGACTCGAATGATAAAATCCAAGCTCGCTGACCCATAGTGTGTGTCTGTGTGTGAGCGCATGCATGCACACTCAAATTTCAAGCTTCAGGCCGAGCTCGTCATTAAATCATAAGGTTGAGAGCTAAAGTTTTGTAGGCTTGTCATTTTTGACCCCCATTTTTGATGTATGTACAGATATATTTTTTAAAACAATGGCAAGTATAGGCTATTTGATTTAGATAATATCTGCAGTTTCATTTATAAATAATTCACTAACTTAACAAATCATTAAAATGAGTATAAAATTTCACATTAATAACCTAATAAATTTCTTAAACCTTCAACTTTCATCGGTTAACTAATTAATTATTTTCGTCTATTTTGAATTAGCTTCGATTGAAGTTGCATTTCCATGACAAGGCAATGGATATAAAAATAGCTAAATATATCACTTAGTATTTGAATATATCTCAACAAGGAAAACCTCTTTTCGCTTTGTGAGGTAATTGTATTATATTTGGAAGAAGGTAAAGGAAAGGTGAATAGATACATATAAAAGGGACAAACTCAATATGGCTCTTACAATTAAAAGACGAACACAGTTCACACTTTACATTGCTGCCAATGGACAAATAGGTAATAGAAATTATTTTTATTATTCTTACTATTTGTACATGGTTCCTCTCTAAAATTATATTTTTTGTTAAAAATTAAAATAAATTTAACATATTGTATACATTGTATTGATTGTTTTTTAACTCTAGTTATTTAAAACTTGTATTGATCCATTCAACTACAAAACTAGCATTAGCTTTTATTTAGTTATAAAATTATGTTGGTTAAGCTGTCTAAAATATGTGTTCATCAACATTTCATTAAATAGTTAAATAAAATAACATTTACCATTCATTTCATACTCACTCCTAAAATATTATTTTAACCATCTATTTTTCAGAATCAAATGGTCATAGTTATTATTTATGCTTTTAGTGAGGATTACTCCATGTAGATATCCTATTCTGAAAATTGAAAAATGACTCTACCTTAAAATATGAGTGAAGAATGACCCTGGGCACAGAATAGTTCCTGGATAGCTCAGTGGCTAGAGCTTTGGTGTACTAAGCCAAAGGTCCCGGATTTGATTTCCGTGTCCAGGTGTCATTTTTAAATTTTCAGAACATCTATTTTTCATTTTAATGTATTGACATCACATTTTATAGGCATTGAAAATTGAATTGAAATAGATTTGGTTATGAGATAAATTTATAGCTATAGCCCATATAAGTGCAAGCCCAACTAACTGTACCTGGAGAAATGGAACTGGAACAGAAGTGATAATTACTTTAAGGACTAATGAAAAAAATATTAAACAACTCAAATTTCTAACTTCTTTGGATTTTTACATATTTAATAGGGTAATTATAGTTACAGAGGCTTATTTTAGGCAAAATATCAGCTCAATAAACATAAATTTTACGAACTTTTTTTTTTGTAATTGCTAGTGTAATTTTAATATCTTAAAGATATGAGTGCTGAAACCATTTTAACCTTTATTTTTATGTGAGTGTTGTTCTTAATTTTTAAATCACGTTTGGTTATTTATTATTTTAAAAACAATATTTTATTTTTTAAACTTTATTTAAAAAAAGTGTCATTCTTAATTTAAGAACATGTGCTGTTTTCATAGGTTTTTTTTTAAATCTCACATTTTTAAAGTTATGGTATTTACATTTTATGTTTGTTTTAAATGGTGATATTTTAAATATCCTACTTTACTTTCAAAATAAACATATAAAATGCTCTTAACATTATAAAATTATGAACAACAGCATATACTCAAACTCATCTCTAACACGAGGGAGGGCTTTTTGAAATACTTGACTAAGTTTGAGCCGAAAGAAATAACCCAAGCTTGCAGACCCATAATATATGTGTGTGTATATATAGTTGTAACAATTGTGTGTAAGCACACAAACATGCAGGCAAACCTCGCCATACACGATTTCGCTATTCGCGTATTCACATACACACAGATTTTGATATGTGAGGATAAATGGTGCACCAGTGCAAGGAAGCTGCATGGTTCACTTGTTGATTGATAGATGGAAACATGTGCAAACTCCCTCATTTGTCAAAATGTTCTGTGTGCGCCTCTGCGTGCTCATCATCCCCACCCTCTGCTGCTCAGTGGTATACATACACTCTGTCGACAGTGTAGTAACTAAGCTTTAGATGGCATATTATTATTTTTGTGCTTTTGTTGTTTCCTTAGACACAAAATGTTGGTCATATGTAAAGAATGTGATCCAAAGAATGTGAAAAGTGGTAAATTTGTAAAAAAAAGTACGAAAATATCATTCGTTATTAGTGAAATTGGAAGTTTTGAATATTTTTGATAAAGGTAAGTATAGCATTGACATCCAACGTGTCATGGGACTGAGTGATTCAACAGTAAACACTATTCGAGCTCTAATGGGGAATTAATTCGTAAAAATTTGTTATCTTCTACGAATCTTAGTGTAACTAGAGTGACTAAATTATGGTCAGGCGCAATGGGGAAAATTGAGAAAATGTTAACCAACTGGATATAACATCGCACCCAGCACAACATGTCACTCTCCGGAGCTGTTATTCAAGAGGAAGCAAAGAGTCTGTATGAAGATCTCACAAAAGATGCTGAAGAACCAACAGCTTTTTCAGCAAGTTTAGGTTGGTTTAATTGTCTAAAAAACCAACATGCATTCCACAATTTACAACTGACTGGGAAGTCGATCGCCGCAGACCATGTTGCAAGTGATACATTTAAACAAACCATATTCAAACAAGTCATTGCAGAGGGAGGATACACACCAAAGCTGGTGTTTAATCTTGATGAAACTGGCCTGTTCTGGAATGTAATGCCAAGCTGTACATTTATTTCTGTTGAAGAAAAAGCAGCACCTGGTTTCAAGGCGGTCAAGGACCGCTGCACACTTCTTTTTGGAGGAAACGCTTCTGGGGATTACAAGTTACAGCCCCTCAAGATCAACCATTCAGAAAATTCTCTGACATAAAGGTTATGTTAAAACCAGATTGCCTGCTATTTGGAGATCCAATAAGAAAGGATGGATGACATCTACGATTTTCTGTAAATATTTTCCCATAGATCTTCAGGATGAGTTGAAGGCTTATTGTAATAGGGAAATAATTCTTATCTTGCTTGACAACGTTGCTAGTAATCTTCCTGCTGTTGTGGAATTAAATGAAAATATGAAAGTTGTATTTCTTCCTCACAACATCACATCCACAGTTTGTCCCATGCACCAAGGAATGATTGCTGCTTGTAAGTGTTATTATCTTTGCAGAATCTTATCACTGCTTATCAAACAGTGTGATAAAGACTATAAACTCACCATTAAGTAGTTTTGGCGTCAGCTTAACATTAAGATTGCCATCAATATAATTCACGAGATATGGAATGAAGTTACTCCTCGATGCATGAACAGTGAATGGAAGAAGCTATGGGTATGGCCTGAAGTAGTAGCAGGCACTCCTGACGTTACATTTGAGAATGAGCTTAGTAGTACGATGAGAGAGATTGTAGACATGGCACAACAGATTGGATTCACAAATGTTGATGAAGAAAACATAAGATGAGATCCTAACCTCTCATAAAGAGGATCTGACAAATGAAGATCTAATAGCTATTGAAGAGGAAAATATTAGAGGGGAATCAGAATTGTGTTAATAAAACGTAGAGCCTCTGAGGACACTCACAACTAAAGTTATGTCTGAGGCCTTCAAAATGGTCGACTCAGCAATTCATATTTTTGGTGAACACGACCCTGACTTATTAAGAAGTTCTAAAGTGAGGAGGGAAATAGAGACTGTGCTAAAATGTTACAAAGATCCTTACAGCCAAACATTAAAGATGATGACTCAATCCTCTATTAAAGCATTCCTTACTAAATAACACGGCATTTCAAATGATGGCCGCACACCTACTGACTCATTGTTTCCGACTTCATGTTCCACATCTTCTGGGAGTGCTGCTCATCCATTTCTAGCTCCAAGGGAAAGACAGATGCCTACATTTTCGCCAGAATCGTCCAACAGTGATTAGTAGGATGCTTGGTATGATAATAAATTATACAAACATTACAATTCTTTATTTCTTTTCATTAGGTTTACTTTGGTTGTTTATTTAATCTTTTTCAATATTAAATACTTTGTTTTTATTAAATGATATTTGTATCTAATAAACATAGCCAAATTTATTATTAACATTGTTGTAATTAAGAATTAGCTGCAACTTATTGAAGAAATTGGAACATAATCCTTATTCTTACATGTTAAGAGATTCCCATTCTACGCGGAATTGATATCTGCGGCAATTCTTTGGAACACATCTACCGCGTATAACGGGGTTTGCCTGTACACATATATTTTGATTGCTTGGTTAAAATGTTTGGTTTAAATATTTTATTTACTGATTTTATTTAGTAATGCATTCACTCAACATGAAAGCAGTTTGCTAAAGCAGCTCTTGAATGCTGAAGGCTTGGCTCAGAGCTGGGCTGACATCATGCTTCCATTAGCTGAGCAGATTGTTGATGTAGTTTGTCCTGATGTGAAGAATGAAGTGGACGATATGGATATCAGACAGTAAGCAACCATCATCGCTATTTACTCGTATGTCAGCCAATAATGTTAATATAAAGTAATATTTGTTTAGGTAGAATACATTATCTGAGTCATTGTTAAAGGGAAAGACGTATTACTCCACCAAGGGATGGCTGTAAGAAACAAAGGGTTAACACATTTATTTAAGTACAATTATTTTGTTCCATATTCTAGGCTATAAAAACACTGCCGTGACTGAGATTGCAAAATTACTGCAATAAAATTGACCTTTGACCAAGCCATTATAGAATAGTAAGGGAAGAACCTTGCTCTCCCCTCCTCCCACATGCCCTTCATTTATCTTTCTTCAGCCTGACTCTAAAGATGAAAGGCGTTATCCCTCAATGTGTAACAGGGACCTTAAGAGCAGAGATAATTTAATTACCCTAAGCACAGCCATGTGTATAAGTACTCTTAGCGGCTCTAAGTCAGAACATGTAGGTATTGATGTAGTACCAGCCATGAATAAAAATAGTAGTAGAAATTCCAATTAGCAAATTTAAACATTTCTTTTGGTATTCTTACTGTCGTGTTTGTTCAAATACTCTTTAGATAAAAAAAACATAAAACATACTTTTAAATATTCTGGCTCTTTAAGGAAAACCTCTTTTCATTTTTAGAGGTAATTTCTTAAATATATACTAAGAATAAGGTATAGGAAAGGTAGATAGAAACGTATCAAAGGGAACAAACAAAATATGTCTGTTACATTGAAAAGAAGAAAACAGTTCAAACTTTACATTGCTACCACTGGACAAAGAGATACATATTGGCTGCTTCTTTAAGAAAATCAACCATCACTGTAAAATCCCCTGACCTAGGTTTCATTCTATCGAAACCCATCAGGGAGACGTTTGAAATCCGCATCAAAACTTCTTAGAGAGGAAACCAAAAAATTAGTCATCCAATAACTCTGTTCAGTGGCAGCAATGTAAAGTGTGAACTATGAACTGTGTTCCTCTTTTCTTTGTAACATCCATATTGTGCTTGTTCCCTTTTCTATCCACCATTCCTGTTCCTTCTCCAATATTTAACATAACACACCCCAAAAAGCGAAAAGTCTATTTTCTTAAAGATATAATCTAGTATCTAATAATGAGGTGTTTCATAATTTGTGCCTGGAACTGTTAACAATAGATAACTACAATAATTACTTTGTTACAGATATGTGCAGTTCAAGAAAGTCCCAGGCGGTAGTCGTGAGAGCCGTATAGTGAGTGGTGTGGTTTGCACTAAGAATGTGGCTCATCGTGCAATGGCTACTAGACTTGTCAACCCTCGTATCTTATTATTAGGTTGTTCTATTGCTTACCAGAGGGTTGAAGGGAAACTACTGTCTTTGGAGCCAGTCATGATGCAGGTATATATGAAAAACTTATTGCAATATCAAGATTTAAAGCTGATTAAATACTTAAACAACATTATTTTACATTATTTCCAGACTGTTTTTAAAGTATAAATATCATAGTATGAATTCTAAGTCATTAGGCAATTATTTTTTCAAAATTGATTATAAAGTTACTTGTTTTGTCTATGGGGTTTTTCCAGGAGTATGAATATCTTCGTAATGTGGTGGCTCGCATAGCCAAACTGCAACCAAACCTAGTGCTGGTGCAACGTAATGTGTCCCGACTGGCCCAGGAGTTTCTCTTAGGTCTTCAGGTGACCCTGGTGTTAAACATCAAGGCATCAGTGCTAGAGAGGGTTTCCCGATGCACCCAGGCAGACATTGTCACCTCTGTAGATGCGCACATTGGTCGGCCACGTCTCGGCACATGCCAGATGTTTCACTTGGAGACATTTAACACTGAGAGAGGTCAGTATATTTATAAAATAATGAATGCATTATTTTTTGAGATAATAAAGTGGTTATTTTTCACTCTAAGCCCAGTTTGAATCACATTTGAATGAAAACATTTGAGTTTTATCTGAATTCAAGTAATATAGAGCAATATTTGTAGTACATAAATTTCAAACTGAATTTAATAATTATATACAGGCATAAACCTAAACCTAAGCACTAACATAAAATTTAACTGATTTTTTTTTATAAAATAAAAGTAAAGATGAGGCACTCTAATCCCTGAATCCCCCAAATTCGATGACATTTGAGATTCGTAAAAATCTCAAAAAGGTAACACGAATACAATTATCAAGTCCTTGATTTTTTATAAAAATTTTAAGCAATTGGTAAAAGTAATTATATAAGCTTGTACAGTTAGAAGCATAACAAAACAACAAAAAAAAGGAAAAAAATTTGATCAATATAATTAATTTACTGAAGTAGTGTTCTTTTTGTTGTTTATGCTATAATGGACATGACAAACTAAATTGCATTATTTTGTCAGTATCACCAATCTCTAAACAACTTAAAAACAAATCTTAACTAAAATAATTGTACATTTTTAAAGATTCAAATTTGAATTTGAGAACTTGAAATAAAATTTATGATAGGGATTTTAATTATTTGACCCGTCTCTAGATAAACGTTATCAGATAAATTTTTTTTTTTAATAAATTCAATATAATTATAATTTGTGAACAAATGTTTTCTTACAGGTCCACAAAATAAGATTGAGGGGACTCCATTTTGCTATAAAATTAAAATTGTATTGAATTAACTGTCAGGTACTTTCTTTTCTTTAAATTCATTTTGAAATATTCTCATAAATTTAGTACAATTTTCAGGCTGAGAGGAGAGTCATTTTGGCACATGTGCAATTAAGTTGGCTCCTCCCACTTTGATTATTTTTGCTCACTTCCTATTAGCGATTGTTAGATGCAAGGAAAGCAAGACATCATATGTAAAAATAATAAACAAGGAATGCCAAGTGAAGTCGTTGGCTCATCTAGTTAGTTTACAAATCTAAATGAAGTTGGATGTATTTTTCTGTTGCTAAAAAAAAATGATATAGTTAAATGAACAGTTGCGCTCAGATACCTATTGGATTATATGTATTTATAGTCTTATTATAAACGTAGAAGTATAAATATATAAATAAGAGTGACGTGACAATTCTTAATATGTAAGAACTTATATTTCATGTTGTGCAGAATATAGTAAAAACTAAATAGACCCAACAGCTGCACCAATTATGTGGAAAAGTAATAAGTTTATAGTTTTGAATGACCAACACATCCTGTGGCTGCTTAGACATTATTAACGGACCGCTTTATATGCTCAACAATTTTTTTAGATATATAATAGAAAATTTTGAGCACTAATATTTCTGGAGTTTTGGAAAATATTCAAGAGTCGAGTTTTAACAATTACTAATACTCTACTCAAACTATAATTTTCAAGTACCCCTAATTATTTGATGATCAATTGATTTGTTAATTTAAGTCATAATTTTTCTTTTTAAGGAAATCCTCTTCTTTTTATGTGGTACATAATATTACCTATAGATGAAGATGTTGAAAAGAGTGATCAGAACAATTAGGAGGGCCAAACAGTATGGTTTTTGCAGTGTAAAGAGATTCAGAGCTCTGACTTTATAATATTACTGGTTCGTGACAGCAGTGTAAGGTGTGAAAGTGGAAATTTTTCCATCGTAAAAATCATTTTCATTTTGGCCCTCCTACTCTTTCTTAACATCCTGTTTGTTTTTTCACAGATTTCCATAAAACTCACTATAATACGTATTAAAGAAATATGATATAATTGTAGGAAAATAAAGGACAAATAAAATTAAAAACACTAAAACATATTTAAACACACAATTCAATATTTTGTTGCTTTTGGTGCATCTTCTTCATGTATTATATTTGACTTAATGCACTTTATTTCATACATATTATTATAAAAACTACTAAAAATACCTATTGTATTAGGACAATTTGTAAAATAGTATGTTTTCCTTGTCAAATTTATGCATGACCCTTGATTTGTAGAGATATTTTCTAAAACATTTTGTTTTTAATCCATTAAATATTTTTCAGGTGCCAGTAAAACACTGATGTTCTTTGAAGGTTGTATATCCCCCCACTTAGGATGTACTGTGTTACTCCGTGGTGCATCAAACACCGAGTTAGCCAAGTTAAAACGTGTTGCTACTCGCATGATATTCATTGAATACAGTTGGCGGCTTGAAAAGTCATTTCTAATGGATGAATCTGCTAGACCACCTAGTCCACCCTCGGATACATTTTTCGAAGATCATGTTCCCAATGACGCAGCAAATAATCTTGATCAACATTCAAATATTTTGCCTTTCACTCCTGTTAAAACTGAAACTACTTTGAATAGCTGTTCTAATGCTGATCTAAAATGTCACTCTGTGAGCAAAGGATTTTCAGATTGTATTCACACTTCTTCGCCATCTTTAGGACTTTTAGATTGTATTCAAACAATTTCAACACCTTCACCGTGTACAAAGGAAGGCAATGTCCTAATAAAATGTGATTCTTCCAAAACATTTGGAAGTGATGTTCAAAAATGTTTGTTTTTTGATAGTTTATCATTTGAAATGAAGGAGGAGAGTATTAATGGTCCAATAAACATATCAAATGTTGATCAGCAACTAAACAGTCTAACATCTCCTCGAGATTGTTGCATAGTTAATAGTGATATATCAAACAAAGATATTACTAATAGTCTAAGTGATTTACACACTATAAATCTTAATGTGTCACATTGTAGTTGTAAGGAACCTTTACCTTTAGAAGATGATAATTTGGTCAACTGTACACCTTACTGCAAAAATCTTTCATTTGTGGGTGAAAATAGTTCTATTCAAAGGTTTGATTTGTCATATCAATGTAATAACTCCAGTACAAATTTAGAAAAGTCTTTAAAGTGCACTTGCAATATTATTGACATTGGTAATATTAAGGATAATTGTGAAACACAGTGTCAACGGCAAGAAGACATTTGTAAATGTAAAATTATTAAGTTTCAAACCTCTAGTAAAGACAAGTCATCATTGAGTGAAGAGAAACGAATGAATGTAGAGTCTGTGAGTGATTTTAGTGATCCACTCCATTTGTACCTGAGTCTAGACGATGATGTGTTCAATACTGGTCAACAGAATGGACAGCAATTGTCTGTCGCGGAACTTCCTCTTTCCAATCATTTCCGCAAAGCACTTGACGACACTATTCTCTCAGCATCACCATTCCTCAAGGTAAATTTACCAATCATTGTTTCTCAATTTAAACACCATATTTACTTGCTAATAAATATGATATCAAAGTTAGTAAAGTCTTAGTCATATTTAGAGATGTCAAAGAATTTAATTGCTAACAATGGAAAACTATATGTTGTAGTTTTATTTGTAGTTTTATTTATTTATATTAGACCTGGGCCAATCTGATCATTGGCATTTTGGAGGCTGATTGTTTAATAAAATCTTTTGAACTGTATAAGTACAAATTCATTGGTGACTCGCCGGTTTTGAGCTAGGTAGCCGACAATCTTGTCTTTTGTATCAGCACTTGGTGACAGGGAAGGTATAGGCAGGTGGTTTGTGAGATTATGTACCAGTTAGAGAACGGGTAGGGGGTAGATTGGGAGAAGTACCCAACAAAGAAGGTATTGTACAGATGGCCATTGGAATGTCAAGGTCAGAAACTGATTAAACTGGTTATTGAATAGAACAGGGTATGAAGGATAGATAAAGAATAAATAGGAAAGGCATCTGTCTGTAGAAATATTTAGAAGAAGCTATAGAAAAGGTGGATAGAATGCTCTGGTTGAAGTTCAACACCAAGTGAACAGCTGTGCTCCAGCCGAACAGGGAATTGATGGTTGGGAGGGGGGTTGGGTGGGAGGTTCTCATATAAACATTTATAAATCTACATATCCAAACCTATTTTTACAAATGATTTTCTTAAAACTCTAAGACATGTTTATTGTATTTATAATTAGTGTTTCTGTTACTATTTCGGTATATTTAATAATTGATTATACCTATAATTAGTGGCTTGATTTTTTAACTTTTAAAAACAAGTTTATAACATATTTTATTTTAGATGTCTTTTATTTCATTCAAATTAAAAAAATGACATTAATACACATTGGTTTTTTACTAACATATATTTATTCAACCCAAGCTCGACTTTAATTTATACTTGGGATTAGCTCGAATTTGAAAACTTTAGCTCGTAGACCCATAATGTTAGTTTTGAAACAATGTATATGAATTTATTATTACTAATTATTTATCCTCATAGTTGAGCATTTTGAATAGAGCAATATATCAAAAAGTCTAAAACACTTATCTAACTTCTTCTTCCCGCTTCGTCTTTTTAAATCAGTTGTCACAACATATTTCAGTCTATACAGATTATTGTTTATGTTTGTTATTATTATTATTTATTTATTTTTACTATTAATTTTATGAAAAAAGGCTACATTCGAAAGTGTATGTGTGTTGCTTTGCATATAACCTTTGTAATATTGAAAATAAAATAAACCAACTAATCGGCAAATGGGCTGATTGCCCCATTTCTACTTTATATTGTGATAATTTTTGTCTAATCTAGGCCAAGTCCTATTTTATTTTGGATTGGTGGATATTCAGTAATAGTCTTACAAACATGTTTACACTTATCTATATTACTAACCCTTCTCCCCTTACTCCTCACTTCCTCTTTCAATTGTTTGCCTTAAAATATTTTAATTATTATTTTTTATTTGTAATTTCCTTATAAATTAAATGAAAATAAAATAAAAATGCGTTGTTTGTAAATTACATCTGTTGTATTGGAAACAAACTAAATGATAGCTAATTGGTATGATAAGCAGAATATTGATCATCCCAGGCATAATAATGTTAGTAAGTTATGCTTACAGTTAAGCTTTTTGGATTTGTAATGACCGTTTTACAATACTATCTACCGTATATATCTCTTCAAGCAATGACCACAGCCTATTTCAATTATTCGTAATGACTATTAAACATTTTAGATTCTACACAAACTAAATATTTTCTAAATAAATAAGAAAAAAATAACAAATATAACATTTTTTTAGCACTTTTTTTTTCAGCAAGTTTTTTTAAAGCATTGTGTCTTACTACTTGTGTGGGTTATATGCCTATACACTAATTCTGCTAATGGTATTAGGGATAAGAAAGGTAATATTTATGAGAAGTGTACCCACATTTGTGTGGAGGGAGAGCGGAAAATCATTTTGGAAAAACCATCCTCAGTACACCCTACCGAGATTCAAACCTTGATCTCCATGTCATTGACAGTCTAGTCTACTGTGATATTAGCACCATAAACCAATAAACCATGCAGCCACCGAATCAGGTTGTGTCTCATTACCCGTTCAGACTTTACAATAACTATATCTTCCTAGACACGTTTTTAGCTAATTATATGCTTTCTATTTGTTATTTTTAAATTCAGCCTCATAATGTTTGTTATTAGAAAAACTTTGCTTATATCTCTTTGTGATGGGAAAAGTAACAATTGTGTTGCAATTGTTTGAGATATTTTACCTTGCAAAGCAAAGGTTGCCTGAACAGACTCAAGTGTAGAATCATTTTATTCTAATAATAATAAAAATTTGTTCAGAAAACTCAAGCACTGATGTGACCATGGTTTTAAATAGTTCACAGTTCCTTATTTGGAGACTGAAGCAGGTCGCAACTGTGCTCTTAGAAGATTCTTTCCTGATGAAATCTTTTGGTCAGCTCAATTTAATTCTAGCAGTGATACCAATACAAATTCTCGAGCTAATAATGGAATGGAGATGGCAATGCAGCCGGACAATAAGGTAAATTGAAGGGTTGCTTTGCAGTATGATATTTATGACAGAAAAATGTATTATATCAGAGAATATATAATATTCATGTGTTTGAGTCACTTGTAATTTCAGTGACAGGTGCTTGCTATCCCATCAGAGTAGACATATCTAAAAATACTTAACTACAAATTAATAATATGGAACTTGAATATATTAAAAGGAATACCAAACTTGAACTTTTTTAATTTCTCAATGTAGCTACTACCAAGACATGAGTTTGTGTCTGCCAAAATCACCAGCTCAGCGGATAGCAAAGAAGTTCAGACACTCCTTGCTCACTTCCGTGCTTGCGGGAGTAGACTTTGCCCCTCTGAGCCTTGTGTGGAGTCTCCTCTATTAAAAGGAAGTACTGAGCAACCCGGTAAACTCCAGGTCACTCCTTGGCCTGATGCCCTGGACTTAGCAAGACATCAGAGACTTGCCGTGCTCTTCTGTAGCTACTCCCAAGAGTCGAGCAACTTCCCTGCCTTCTGTGTCAATCCATGGTAAGGATTACAATTTTTTTTTAATCACTTAAAAATTTTTCTAGCATAAAGCATTGTACAGTTTCACAAAATTGTGTTTCATACTTAAGCTAATCTAATATAGTTTTCATTCAGCTTGTTTTGGAGTTTCTTACATGATAGGACTATAGTGTTATTGGTCAAGGGTAAAACTGATATTTTTCGGGTTAAAAGGAGTGCATTAACCATTGTAAAATATTATTTAATTTTTTTCAAAATTTTGGGATACTTGAGATACAAACTTAAATTCACTAAACCTTTTAGTTGCTTTTAAAAAAATGGTCAAATTTGAAAAATGACATCTTTAATCACACAATAATTATTCTAATTAAACTATTAATGATGATTTTATTTGATTTAATACCTTGATTTGAAAGGGAAAAAAAACTGTTTGATTATTATTACAAACAAATATATAACTTTATTTTTAAATGATTTTTTAAATTGAACAATAATTTTGATATTTATTTCATTTTGTTTGTAGGATCTTCTACATGGACTTTTATGGTCACTATGACATTCCTCTTGGCAGTTTCCTAGAACGTTATTGTTTTAGCAAGTCATACATGTGTCCATCCACTTCATGTGACACACCCATGATGCACCACATCCGTCGGTTTGTTCACAACTCTGGCTGTGTGTACCTCATGCTTAAAGAACTTGACTCGAACTTAATAGACTCGGCAGATGACAAACACATTCTGATGTGGAATTGGTGCAGCAAATGTAAATCTGTAAGTTTGATGTAATTAGCCTAGTTTATTTTATTTCACGGTTGGGCTCTATCCCAGAAATAGTGGGAGTATAAAGAGTAGATGAAATAGTAGAGGAAGCAAGAATGAGAGTATATATTCATGTCATGAGGATGGAAAAGGAGAGAATACTAAAGTGAATGGTGGGGATGAAGTATGTAGAGAAAGGCTGCAAGGGAGACCAAGATATAAGTCATTCACGACCTAAGTTTACCTGGATGACAGCTCGAAATGTTACTAGAAGTAAACCCTAATATATTACTACGCCAACAGCTGACATCTATCACTTTGGATGACTGTAATGAAAACTGGTGGTAATATATTAATGTGATAGTTAACTACAGTAATTTAGGCCAATATTATTTATATATTTATTTGAGGTTGGACACAAAGTTTATTTATAGTTTTATTCCACTTTAAAAAAAATATTAACACCACTTTCACAAAAACTTCTAACGAACATAGCTTCAAAATGGCGAATGACGAATCTAAACCATATGATTGAACATTATAACGGTAAACAAGTTTTTTACAATGATACAGATACGCAGTTGATGAAAATATTTTATTCAGTTAAATATTTCAAAATACGATAAAATAATCATAAAATCATTTATTGTATGTAAAAAAATGACAACAATTTTCTCTTTTCCAAGTAAATACGATGCCTGTATTAAAAGATATTGATGTGTGCACTATATTAAACATAATCAGTAACATTCCAAAATGAAAAATAAGTACTTTTAATTATGTTTAAAATATTGTTTCAAGTTGGATAAAAAGAAATTATTTAAAAAAATGAAATAATATGAGAAAACTTAAGTTTACGTTATTTTAAATGCAATATATAACAGGTAATTAAAAGATCTTTACATTTATAACAAAACTTTGATCTTTTACAAGTGTTAGCAACCCAAAACCTAAACATATGATTTTCGAACTGTCATCCAGGTAAAAACCTATCGTGAATGGAATATAGAGATGATAGGAACAGATAACAGAAAGTTTGCAAGGGAGATAAGAATGGAAGTGATTAAACGAGGAAGAATATAGGAAGATGAAGGCAATTTAATAAATGCATCATTGTAATAACTTATATGAGCATTAAAATTTTAAAAATTTGGCATAGGACGACTACTATAAATAGCTTTTAAAGACATCCAACTTATCAAAATAAAATTCTGAGGCCCCGATGGCTTGGAGGGCTTTGCATCTAATACCCTTTTAAATGTTTTGATAACCACCCCATCCTACACGAATAAAGGTTCATTTATCACTGATGATCGCCAAATAGATATGGAATTTTAATAATCACAATTTAGGCATAAACTTGAATGAATTTAAGACTTTTATAGATAGACTTCATAAGGGTTAGTTATATTTTTTCTAGATAACCCCAGCTATGCTTTTTGGTTTCATCTTTTACATTATTTATCTATTAAAGCATATTATGTATATACCCCATATATGCTAGGAGAGGTAGTAGGCTATTATGAGTATTATGTTCTTAGTAATAATATATTATCAATAACTATTTCTGAGCAGTTTGACATTCACTAGCTACTTTCAGTCAATGTTTACAGTAAAAAACCTTCTATTAGCTGTCCCATACCACCTCTCCTTCCATAGATAAGGTGTGCATGACCAGTGGAGTACTCCAGGGGTGGGGAGTCCCCTGATAGACATCTCAAAATAATTTTCTTAATTTTCAAAAATTTGCCTGGAAGGAACCACTCCAAACAGCTTCTAGAGCCATCTCACTTTAAAAAATTTGTGGGAAGAGTAACATTTCAGATAGCTTATAGTTAGGTACATTTAGATTTCAACCTTACCAAATGGTTTTTAGGTCATATCATTCTAAAAAAATCTTCAGACAAAGACAATTTTTAATGGTGGCTATAACAGCATCATCATCACCACCATTACAAGCATTATAAACTGTTTCTAGCCTGTGGCCGGGAGCCAGAGTATCCATTTTTCAAAAACATTCAGGTGTAAAACTACTTTAAATAGCTTTTAGAGAAAACTAATTTAAAAAAAAATCTGGACGAGGACTTTTCTGAAAAGCTTCTAAGCGAATCAATTTTTCTGGAAAGAATCTTTGGACTCCACTTTGGTTTGGAGGGTAAAAATCTTTATTCTTCTAACCCCCTACTCTCTACACAAATAGGATTCCTCCCCCTCTGATTCTTCTCTTCAAGTAAAACAATAAATTATTATTATTATTAGCACCGCGTCTTACTGCCTGTTCGGGTTATACGCACTTACGCTAATGTGTAATGGTGGGGTGATAGTGAGATGAAATGAAGGACCTACAGTTTAACATGGAATCCAAACCACGGTGGGGGCTTGGCATTCCCCACATTCACAAGATGTCTTGTCAGAGGTGAAGGGTTTGGTAATCAGATAAATCTTTGCCGTAAAACAATAAAAATCTCCCTGCTTGCGGGGAAAATATTACGGTAAGCCTACCATCACACATGTTTAAAGTGCCCCAAAAGTTACAAATTGGAAAAAAAGCTTGCTTACACTTTTAAAATCGCTGCTTTTAGTTACAATAGCAAAATTTAATAGTCATAAATTGTCTTTACCTCCAGTATTTATGGAGCTGTGCCCCAAGAACATTTCTGGGTGCACCACTGTATATGAGCTATGAGAAGCTATTTTTTATTTATAGAAATATTGTGTGTGTGGCTGGGAGGGTGGGGGGATGAATTTAACCATGGAGTATTTAAATGTAAGCCAAGAATGCCTGAACCTAGAGCAATACATTTTGAGAGGCAGCAAAATTGCCTTCTCTTGAGAAGCCAGTAAAGTGATAGCTATTCTTTTCACCGTTAGCAATCACACGAACATGAGAGACAAAGCACAAGTGGTTAGAACATTAAAGGGCCACTTGTACTTAGACCCTCACACTTGCCGCTTGACCCAAACACTGGCTTATTAAAGGTAGTTCGTGACCATAAATATATATATAAACAACAATTAGATATATATATATATACATATATATATATATATTTGTGTGTTTTGCATAATCCAAAGCAGGAGTCGGGGACATATTTTTTTTATCAAAGAGCCAAATTAGTACAAATTTTAATGTTGGGAGTCACAAATATATTTTTATATGATTTATAAAACAAGATATTTAAAAAATTGCAATATTCTTTCCCACATTTAATAACAGGTATAAAGTAAATACTCTATGTGTAAACCTTTAATGTGACTTTTGAACTTTAATTTCTTCAGCTAGCTTTTTCAAGTTTAGAATATATTTGGTGTTTTTTAATTTTAATAATGCTTTTAAACTTTCATCTGTTACCTTGCTTCGAAACTTATTTTTAATGTATTGCAAAGAAGAGAAATGTTGTTCACAACTAATATGTTGAAACAAACAGCATCAATAGGCCAAAACAAAGCTTTTGTGAGTACGCATAATTAACCGGTAAAGAGTTCCATCATTTGAATTTGATGTCTTGTGGCGTATTCTCCATAGATGTAAGGTTCGTTTGAACTTGTGTAACCATTTCCTGTAGTTTGGCAAACCATATACTTTTATTTTTAATTTCCAAAATTCCCAATGTGTAGTTTTGAAATCTGTATTCTAGGAAAGGCTTTAACATCCAAGAATTTCAAATTGCATCCGAATGGGTGTAATATAAATTTTACTGTCTCCTGATAAATCCTGAAGTCTTTAAATCTTCCTTTGTATGACCTTAAAATATTGGTTATTATATCACTGAACACTTTACAGTTTGTTTTTTCATCTTCACAACTTAATTTTGATATTAAATTTCTCACATTTTCAAAATACACAAATTCTTCTTTGGAAACATCTTCAGAGAACAATTCCAGTTTTTGCTCAAAAATAAGCACTTCTAATAACTGTAATTCACTATTTCCTTTTCCTTGCGACTTTAGATTTATTTTGTTAAAATGCTTGGTCATATCAAGCAAAAAATATACATGTTAAAACTTAAAACCATTTGGAATTAGTGAGACTTTTGTGTGTTTTCTGTTATAAATTATATATAATCCTTGGTAGCAAAAAACAATTATTTCTTCCAAACACTCTGAAAATAGTTTTAGTACCAAACCATTCGATAACCATTTTACTACTTCAAATGTACGTAAATCTGTATATTTGCTATCCATTTCATATAGCAGTCCAGAAAATTGCCTGTGATTTAATTTCTTTGCTCGGATAGAATTAACTTTTGGAACAACAATGCTCATTACATTTTTCAGCACCTGTATTATTCCTAGTTATTTTACGACCAAAGCTTTTTAATGCACACTACACTTAAATATAATTATTTAGTGAGAAATATTCGTGGAAAACAGTTTAACAAAGCCTTTATTTATTCCAATCATAAAGGAGACTCTATCTGTCGCAATGGATACTATACGATTGTTGTCAATATTTCTGTTCCTTAAACAATTTAGGAGTCCTCCTAAAATATCTTCTCCTCTAGTTTGTTCTTACAGTAGTAGTAATTCATTGAGTTCTTCTTGAAAACCTGAGAGTGTTACATATCTTACCATCACACAACATTGCAAAATATAACTAAAATAGTAGATTCATTATTATATTCATATATTCATCAATAGCGAGAGATAAAAATCCTGCAGAGTTAATATCAACAAGTTGCATATTTGACACCTCTGTAGATTTACTGTCAATTCGATCTTTAACAGTTATATCTGAGAGAGGCAAATTTTTAAACTATTTTAAGACTTAATCTTTATTTTTAAAATCTTGAAAAATAACTTCAAAAGTGTTATACATGCATTTTTTAAGAAACCCACCGGCTGTGTAAGGTTTTACCCACCTCTGCGGTTTCCAATGCAAGTACAAAGCTGGCTTCTGTTGTATTTGATGAAGACTTGGTCCCATTTCTAAAACAACTATGTGGCAGTAATGTTTTTATTTGTAGCTCAACAGTTTTTTGTCTGGCATCATCCTTGGGATACTTCTTACTAAAGTCGGAATGCTTTACTTGAAAGTGTCGCTCAACATGGCTTGATTTACTGTTCTGAAGTCACAAATGACAAATTAAGTACTGTGGTAATCCATTAATTCCTATCAAAACAAAGCGCTCAGTCCATATTTTATTAAAGCCCCTGTTTTCATCTACAATTCTTTTTAAATTGTAATTGTAGTTGAAGGGCTATCCGAGGAAATTAAATAACACTTTTCACTCATATATGTATTGTACACCGTTACAAAATGAAATACATATTTTAATAACGAAAAACCATATGATGAATCCGCATGACTATACTACCACTAAGCAGTGAACTAACACGAATGAACAAGTCAGCGGTGTCCCTGCCTTCCTCAACACCCTCCCTTGGTGGTTGCCGCACTTTGAGCTATATCTTCTCTCCTCCTTCCACAGTGCTACGGTAAGCAGATTCTCTCTTCAATACACACAGTAAATTAAATAGGTGGATTATTAACTCGCATGGTTCTGTTGCTTTCGCAAAAGATATAGTTTGAAAATGGCAATATTAAAGAATTAGAATATTATGTTTACACTTTTATGTATTGTATGCAAACATTATCTATAAATTTAAGGACAAGTATTTCATGAAAAGAGCCGCAGTTTGTTGGGCTTGGAGCCGCACTTTACCAACCCCTGATTTAAAGCATGATTCCATTCATGCTGTGTCGAGTTGCAAGATTTAGCTGAAGATCCACATTCCTGAATCAGTCTTTTTAAATCTTCAAATTGTATTTTCCATCACAACAATGCTTATAACTCGCTTCGATGGACGTATGGTCCAAGGCTCTATTCTTGCAGTAGACTAGACTGCCAATGACAGGGAAATTGAGGTTCGAATCTCAGTTTGGTGTACTTAATGTGGTTTTCCACTCTCTCTTTCTCTCAAGATAAATATGGGTACACTTACTCTAAATATAACCTTCCTAATTCCTATAACCACTAACATAATTAGTGCATAAGTGTGAAATCTGAACGAGTAGCAAGACATTCTTAAAAAAACTTATGAAAGCTCTATAAATTATTTTAGTTAAATTTGAGTCATTCATGAATCCTGGTCTCATAACTTACTTACTTTTAAAAATATATCAATTAAATCTATTATGTTACCTTATAAAGAGATGAATCAGTTTTTTCCCCCCCTTCAGTGCAAGCACTACATTCAGCTTTGAAGGTGGGGTATGGCTCTCACTTAGGGCCTAGAGGCAGTAAAAACATTTGAATATACCAGCTTTGCTTAACTTTATTGCAGGGCACGCCATTGGTCGAGATGTCAGAGGACACTTGGGCCCTTTCCTTTGCCAAGTATCTGGAGTTGAGATTCCATGGGCACATGTACACACGTCGTGAACATGACAATACTTGCAACCATTCCTTGCATCATGACCACTTCCAGTATTTCAGCATGAAGAACATTGTGGTTTCATTCAAGTAAGTATTTGGATAGTATCGCTCCAAGGAGCTTTTTGAGTTGTAGTTGAATCTAATCTCTCTACTCTTTTTAGTTTTTATATCTTAACTTTCATCATCATCTATCATTATGAACATCTTACAGCCTCTGGCTTGGTCTGTTTGGAACACAAGCCTCTCCACCGCCCCCTTTCCTCCCACCACCTCTCTCCCTCCACCTATGTCCACTCCTCTCTTGACTATACTGAATTCAAATTAATTGTTTTTAAAATGTCAAATGTTTAGTCTATCGCAGTCTAACTAATAGTTGCATATTTAGTTTTATGTTCACCTATTTAAACAAGTATTCTATAAAGTTATTAATGGTGAATTTACAGTCTGAGTTCTGAGTCTTTTATATGCTTTATAAATAATTTAGTTCAGCCATGTTCTGATATAACAAATTGGTTTTATAAAGTGCATATGCTCATAGTAAAAACAAATAAAACAACAAAACTTTAACTACGTTAGATGATGCCTCACGTGGAAGTTGATATAGTATTGAAGGAATTTTCAGATGCGGACCGAGGGATTGTTTCTAATTTTTTTTAAATTTGTTTTTACCTGCTTTTTTCTAGAAATTATTTTTGTATTATATAATATTCACATTGTATTTAAATTAGTACCAACTACTACTACTTTCCCAGGCAGTAATACTACTACTACTATCACCACCCCATCCAGACAGGGATTGTGTAAAGTGTCACACTTGTGAAAATTACTATCATTATGAGTGCTCCGGGCTATCTGAATCGACATACCGAAGAATGACTTTAATAAGACAAAAGTCATGGAAGTGCTCATCGTGTAGATCTAGATCATCATCCCTCACAGATATTAAAGTGGACGAATACCTCAAGATATCAATCCAATTGATAGAGCAACAAAAGAAGTACTACGAAAAACTAGAAAATAACGCGTCCAGCCTTAACAAGAAAAAAAAACAACGTATTATACGAGGAAAACAAGCAAAAAGACAAGAAAATTCAAGATAATGAAAAACGACTTAATCAAATTGAGCAATACAAAAGAAATATTAACTTAGAAATTCATGGATTAGAAATGCGCACACCTGAAGATTTGTGTACAGTCATGGAAAAAATCGCTAAGTGTTTAGAATTACCATATGAAAAAAATCATATTGTGTTAATACATCGTCTACCTCATAAGAGCCAAACATATACCACCGCCAGTGATTGTCCAATTTTCATCTAAAACTGTAAGAAATACATGGTTAGAAAAAAGGCGTCAAATAGCTACCAATAAAATAGTAATTGAAAAAGGAACAAATACACTACACAGACGTGTAGTTAGTAGTGTTTAGGTCCGTTCAAAATCCAATACACTATCCAGACACGTAGTAGGTTCTGGGTTGGCTCAGACCAGAATAGAGATCCTTTTGGAAACAATACAAAGAACGAAGAAGTCGAGCTCTAGTGTGCAGGTGGAATGCTTTAAACTTGCGTTGTATCAACCAGAACACTTGTAATATTGTTTCGTATCAACCAGAATGGCGTTCTGACCCAATTTGAGTACTGTTCACAACCATAGATCCATCACGCTGAGGTAAGAAATATAAACATGTATCCAAGTCATTTAGCGACTGTGAAGAAACCACCAGACTTAACCTCAACTCATAACAGCAAAGTATTGGCAGAAAGATGACTAGATTTTATTGCAGACAAGTCAGATTTATTTTTAAAGTGCAGCCTCTAAAAATGCTTTTATCGTTGTTATGACCTGTCACCAGTTCTTTGAGGAAGGGAGTACACACATACTTAAATAATAAA
This sequence comes from Timema monikensis, assembly GCA_902151445.1. NCBI lineage: Eukaryota > Metazoa > Arthropoda > Insecta > Phasmatodea > Timematidae > Timema > Timema monikensis. The sequence goes on from CABFVZ010000925.1 coordinate 65,425, forward strand.
TAAATACGTGAGATACGTACTGTTGTAAAGCTGACTAATTAATAACAAGAAATATAAAAACAATTATTTACAAAGCTGATAGTTTTAATATGTTTACTGTAATGGGTAAAATACCCTAACTCTAAAATTTCCTTAGACCACGCAGAGGTCCTATGTTTAACTACATCCTCTGATAATTACCAGACACATCTGAACTGCTGCTACTCAAGTCTTTCCCTGGAGGAATACCGAATCATAAACTGCTGTTCATCCCTATCTAGAACTTACATGCTCACAGAAGTCATTGTTCTAAGATGAGTAATGTCATTATAAGATAGGCGACCGTCCTAAGACTTCCAACACTTCCTATTTATAACTCTGGGTTTCTATATCTTCACATTCTTAATTTTGAGAGTATTTGGTTGAATCTTGGTCACTACTCAGTAATTTGTCTGATTAAAAAAATGTATCAGTAAAGTGGATGTTTTGTTTTCATGACTGTAGTTATGATTATTTTTTTCACTGAATTTTTGGGGAAATATAATGACATATATTGTGAACATATTAGGGAAACTTTCGTTTATGTTCTCGAATGCAATGCCTAAAGATTTTTCCCCCTTGACGACAAAGGCATGGTATCAAACTACAGATGTGCTTACCTCATACTTCAGAAAACAGTTGCTGAAGGATTTTAATGGTGCATATTACACATGATGATGAATCCACCAATGCAGCCATCTTGCACAGAATTATAGGTATTGGTCACTAAACAAAAACATGACAAAACACACACATTAAAGGGTTTTCAAATATAGATGCATCTTGACCCGTGAAAGGCCCGACATGTCAGAGAGAACTTTAAAATATCCACCTGCTGGTAAATAAACCTTATATCAAGTATACGAAACAAGGTATATACTTTAATATCACAGGAGCTTTTACAAATGTCAAAAGCAGCTCATGTTCATTACAAGCATTATCGTGATAAACAGTGGGACATTAAAGAGAAGGAGCAAAAAGAAAATAATAAACATGAAAACTCAGAGGAGTTAAAAAGGTTGAAGAAGATAGTGAAAAGGATAGTATACAAGAAAAGGAAGGAAATAATTAAAAAGCTGAGACAAGAACAGACCGAGAACAGGATGATTGCTCAAACATTGCCAAGTGATGTAACCAAACAGACCTGGTGGGATTCAAAATGGCACAGCTCATTCTAGGAGTGGCGAAAGCAATGGAAGGAAAAAAGTATGTTCTTTTTTCAGCAAAAACCAATGACAAAGTAAAAGTATAGATAAGTCTTACCTTGCAGTGATTATGTTTTTTTCTCATAATGATTCATTTACATATAGTTTTTAATATGTTTGCTGTTTTATTATCGACAGTATTACTATAATATTTTAAAAATATTTTGTTAATATTTTCTCCTTAAACTTTTCAATATAATAATGAAATCAATGTCCCATAGTTATAAAAATATTATTTCTTTTTTCAATAAAAAGGTGAAGGCTAGCTAATATATTTTTTTAAAGAATTCCAGTTTTACTTTTAATATGCGGATTTTTCAATAGTTTGTAATAAAATTGGTCAAGAATTTGTTTGTATTTGATCACTAAAGTAAGTAGTTTTAACATTTTAATTAGTTTCTTTTCAATAAAAAGAACTTCTTTAAGTTAGATTCAACTTTTAACATTTTAGTAATCTAATGTGTAACAATGGTCTGGAATAAACAGTAAAATGCGCTAGTGTTAGCTTTATTTGTATCTATATTTTTTGTAAAATTTGTTCACTGTCCAATTAACTGAATTTTAAATAATTGTCCTCTTTCCTCTTTCTTAAAACCACGTTAAGAGATAAATATGTATTTCACTGAATGAGTTGTTATAAAATGTTATTCAACATTAACTTTAGTGCTTGCTATATTCATGTTGCACAATAAACAAACACATGCAAATAGAATTATTACTCTTCCCATCCTGAATGGATATGTTTTTGTTTTTTTATTTGCACTCATTATAGCTCAATCAAACTCTAAAAATACACTTACACATAAAAAAAACTGCACAAATGAATATATGTAAATTATTCTTTCATAAAAAGACAACTACTACTCGAGCAATTGAAAATGCTACCATATACTAATGGTAGCTCACGATCAACTGTTTGGTGACCCTTGATCTAGACCAGTGGTTCCCAACCTGGGGGCGATTTGGGGGCGATGAGTATTCAAAGGGGGAAAAATTAAAATAGTACTGTACAGTAGAAGTTGCCAGGTAGCACGAGCCACTGGCTATTCTAAGCCGGCGAGTTCACTGCACTCACCACTCTTCACAGTCCCCCACCTGTTGTTGTTCAGCGCGGCCGACTGGTGACTCAACCCCCTCCCCCTCCTGCCATCACAACACACTTGCCATTGACCTACATTCGTCTTCAGTCTTCACTAGCCTTTGTGTGCCTCACCATCAGTTTTTGTGCGTGTCTTTTCTGTTTTTGTGCGTTTGTTTTGAAGTGCAGAAGTTCATGCACAATGGATTCAAAAAAGAAGAAGTGTCGTCAATACTCAGATGAGTATTTAAAATTTGGTTTTGTCACGTCAACGCAAAATGTGCAGTTTCCACATTGTCTTTTGTGCGATAAAACATTTACTAGTAATGAAGCCATGAAGCCTTCGCGAATGAAAGATCATTTATCAAGAGTACACAGTGATAAAGTGAGTAAAGAACTTAGTTATTTTCAACACCTCAAAGCTAAAGCTGTTAAACGGCCTAATGTGAGTGAATTATTTAAAAAAAAACGAGCAACCGATCTTGACAAAGGTCTTCTTGCTTCTTACGAGGTGTCTTTATTGATCGCTAAATGTGGTAAACCTCACACAATTGGCGAAACTCTTGTTTTACCGGCTACCAAAAAAATTGTTGAAATCATGCTAGGCGAGGGCCCTAGTAATAAGATAAGTCTATCGGTTCCTTTGAGCAACAATACTGTTTCCAGGCGAATTGACGAAATGGCCACAGACGTTGAATCCAAACTCACCAATTTGTTGAAAAAAAGTAAATTTGCATTGCAGATTGATGAATCAACTGTGATTGATAACAAAGCAATTTTATTAGCTTATGTGAGGTTTATCAATGAACAAAAGGAAATTACCGAGGAAATGCTGTTTGCTAGAACTTTGATCACTGATACGAAGGGATCGTCGATTTTTAAAGTGGTACAAGATTATTTTGAGGAAAAAGAGATTCCCCTAACAAACGTGAGCGCTTGCGCAACAGACGGTGCTCCTGCCATGTCAGGTCGTCATGCTGGGTTTCTAGCCCACCTTAAGAAAGAAGTGCCAGAGGTCATCACTATTCACTGTGTCATTCATCGTCAACACTTAGCTGCGAAAAAATTGAGTGGTGTCCTGCATGAAACCCTAAAACTGGTCATTACTGGTGTCAACAAGATTAAAGCTAATTCCCTCAATGACCGTCTGTTCCGACAACTTTGCGATGAAAATGATGAGGAATTCGAACGCTTGCTTCTACATACGGCCGTGAGGTGGCTTTCCAAAGGAAACTGTTTGCGCCGTTTCTTTGAATTATTTGACACGGTTACTGAGTTTCTCGACACGTCTGATCCTGTTTTAAGTGAGAATTTGAAGCAACGCAAGTTGGAACTTGCCTATCTTACAGGTATTTTTGAAAAAATGAACGAAGTCAATATAAGGCTTCAAGGAAACAAGATGAACCTTATCAAGGCCAAAGGAATTATTTCATCATTCATCGCCAAGTTTGATATTCACAAGGTAAATATTGGCCGTAAAGAGCTGATTCAGTTTCCGACCCTTAAAAAGTGTTCAGTGTCAGATAACGGGACTCCTGAACTCCCAGAAGACAAAATCCTAATTTTTACTGATCACCTTGACCAGTTAAAAACTGACATGGAATTAAGATTTGAAGATTTGACCAAGTTACAAATTCCTGATTGGATTCTAGATCCATTCTCGTTTGAAGCTGTGGATAAGCTTGATAACTCTTTGCAGACAGAGTTTCTAGATCTGAAGTATGACTGTGAGGTGAAAATCATTTTCAAGCAGAGCAGTTACGAGTTAGTATGGGTGAAGCTTATCGACACTTATCAACAACTGTGGGGAAAAACTGAACCACTTCTCATCTCGTTCCCATCAGCATATTTAGTTGAAAAAGGATTTAGTTCTGTTGTCCAGCTCCTCACAAAACAGAGAAATAAGTTGGACATTTGCCTCAAAGGAGACTTGCGCCTGAACTTGACGAACATAGAGCCGGATATTCAAGATTTAACTGAAATCTACCAAGCACAAGGCAGCCATTGAAAAGGTAAAATAAAACAATAACAAAGTTTTCAAACTTTCATTTATTTTTTCAAATTTTAACTGTCAACTTTCTTAATTCTTCCAGATTCCAATTTAAAAATGAAAACATGTACTCGTTTTTTAAATGACTGTCAATGATCTTAGTTAATTATTTCACTTCTTTGTTCTTAAAAAAAATCTGTAAAAAATGTACATTTTAATTTTTTTTTTTTTTTTATTTAAGAGTGACTGGATAAAACTGCTTTGGTTGTTTTTATATACGGTAGTAAAATTGTTTAAAATAATAAAACTGCTTTATTATTTACACTTTACTTTAAATTAAAATTAGGCATACAATGAAAATGAAAAGGGGGCAATAGGTGTTAGTCAACCTCCAGAAAGGGGAGATGGGCCACAAAAGGTTGGGAACCACTGATCTAGACAAAGAGAAAAAGATAAATGATACAACACAGGAATAAACTCACACATCAAGTTTGAAATGTAAAATGTCCTTATATAATTTATTTGTGTTTCCTGTTGGTGTTAGATACACCAGTGTAGTTGTATGGGAAGTTTCACTGCCACCGCCTGTGATAATCCTGAAATACGACCCTCAGCACCAGAACAACATCATTGATGATTTGAAGAAACTTGCTCTTAAAGGCTATGAAGTGTACAGCGGCATCCTTGACAAACTATGTTCGTTAGAAACAGACTTGGAAGGTATGTGTGTTTGATTAAATAACTCTTGAAACTCATTTTATAAAGGAATGCCATAGAGCTGTTAAGCTGTAAAAATTAGAGCAAATTTATTGAAATGTGTGTTTTATCAGTAAAAGACGTGTAACGCTACAACATGACTACTTACAATCTGGTCTCCACATGTGACACACCAGTACAACCTGGTCGCTGCGACCAAGGCATCGGTTCCCAAAGCCTTATTATATAATTTAAATAACGCTTTGGGAAACTGGTGCCTGAACTGAGCAGTGACAGCGTCTTGGTCACAGAAATGAGTGCCTTTTGATCATCATACAATTAACTAGGCTTTGTGTGTTGACGATCAGGTTGTGAGTATGGCTCTATTCTTGGAGCAAACAGCTTTCAAACTTTTAGGGTGAATACAATTTTTAATAAACTTTTCCTTTAACTATTTTTTAAGTCACTAAGATTTGATGTAAAATAAAACCTGCAATTCTTTCCATTCATTATCTTGGTTCTCTAAAGGTGTCGATAAAGCCTGTTCATCCATGTTCCTGTGGAGAGGGTGTGGATAGCAAGTATTTTTCTTTTTATCCATTTTTTTATTGTTCTTCCACATAGCCAGTATTGTGAACACTGTTAACAAAGACTAAAACAAAGTCTACTTTGACTTTGGGCTACTGTGAAACACTATTGTGGCAGCAATTATTGTAGAGGTTATAAGAAGGGGCTGGGAAACTTATGATGCACAAAATTCCCTGTCGTCCAAAGTTTTTTTTCTCGTCAACCAAGTAAAAAAAAATATATATTATTGGTCCTTTAATCTTTGACAAGTAATACATTTTTTCTTTTAAAGTATTAGTATTAAGAAATGGCATATAATTTATAAACCGATTCTTAAGCATTGCATAAATAGTTTTCTTAAAATGCTATCAATTATTCTTTTCCTTATACATATAATATTTTTCATATGACATTTATGGGTCAGTATCAAAATAAATAAAATCAAGTTAATGAAGATAAATAATAAGTTAAATTTAAAATCCCTATATGTTAAATATATATCTAATATAAGAATAATACTAAGTGGATGAAGATTTAAAATCTTAAGTTAATTTATTTTTACTTTATAACCTTATCTGCTACCAGCCTATGGTCTAGGTCAATTTTTTATTGAAGCCATATATTTTCCACTACTGGCCTGATAGGACTGTTGTAGTTTTATATGCCTTATAATCTAACTTAAGACTAGGATAGGCAAAACATCCAGTCCCCAGCCGTTAATTCATCACTTTGAAAGGGCAAACCCATATTTCACAAATGATGCATTTTTTTGGCCATTCCAGGAATAAAATCTGGAACCTTTAGCTCGGTAGGTAGACGCGCCATCGATTGAGCTAAGGTGTCTGATTAAGTTAACACATACACATAGCTATAATATATAGAATAAAAATTAATGATGAACAGCTTAATAACTTAATAGTCAATTTTGAAGATACTCTAAAGTCTAAATTCCTATGGGTACATACATATAAGAGTTTCTTTAAAAATTTTAACATATTGAACACACACTCTATACAAGGAAAACAAGGTTTGCCATCCTTGCTCTAGGTGTGCCAGCTACAGCAACACCTCTCGATGATCTGATCACTCTTGACACAAGCCTGAAATGAAATATTCCCAAAGTTTAAGTTTGAGTATTTTACACTTATTGTTATCATACGATAGAATGATAGAATAATGAAGATGACAATTAATTACACAGGGGAAAAGGTGAAGGGATACAACTGTATGCCCCACAAAAATCTGTCGCATTTATTCATTGCCTTAGGGAATATGGACAAAGTTCTTAAATCAAAACATATTTACAAAACTTTTTTTCATGATATAGAGTTGCCATTATAGTAACTATTTTTACTATGAGCAAAAATAATGTAAATATATTGTATATATATGCCTTTCTGAAATTTTAATCTGTTTGATGAAAATTTTTTAGGCCTTGCTACAATGAAACAGCAGTTGCAAAAGGAACAGAACAATTTAAAAACATGCATTGATGAAGTACAATTACAATTGACCTCACCAACTTTAGAGTCCAAAAAACTGCAAGGAGTAGACGGAGAGCAAGGTAAATAATATAAAATTATTCTTTCTTAAGTAAAAAGTATTAACTCTGGCTCTTCTTGACCATTAAATCTTGAATGATATTATATAATGAGATTAAATCTTGGAATATAAATCAGTGACTGCATGATATAAGGCAGTAATGCACAACCTTTTTATCAATAGCGCGAGTTTATTGATTGTCTTATTGTTTCAGTCGTGTGCAGTGACTTTTCTTAAAGAGGACTAAGTTCTAAGACACCTTTCTTTATGGGGCTAAAGAGTAATACTCTCCATCTAATATACAATATGTAGCTTAGCAAATATACTTTTACAGGTCAAAGGTTACACAATTTAGTTCTCTTCAACCGATTCACAATATTTAGACATAGAATAAACAAACAAATACATAAATAAAGATATAAATTAAACAAACAAGTAAATAAAAAATTAATAGTAGAATTTGACCTTTAATTGTATATTAGTGCAATCCTGCTGTCACCTTTCTAAATGAATTTTTCGATAACAGTGTCATAGAATGATTTTTGACTCTGCAGTTCATCTAGCAAGCCTTTTGCAACCGCTAACAGGGAAAATGTGGAGAGCCTATTCTCACACTGGGTGTTACACACAGTCGTCTTAATACGTTTCAAATAAGAGACGTGCATTTGCTCATCAGTATTGTTGATACCAAACAACATAATTTATATTTCTTGGAATGCTTTTCTGCTAAGTCTGTTTCTTCCAGGAACTTCATAATTTCAGTCACAGTCTTGTCTGAAAAGTTTGATAGTCTGTAAACTGACACTAATTCACTTCGAAAATCACCAAAATTGAAAAGACTACCATAACTTGATTTAAGTGACAAAAATAAACTGTCAGGAAATCGAGATTTAAAGCTCTGAATTTTTTTTAAATCTAGCAGCTCATTAAATTGCAGCTCATTAAGATCTTGAAACCTCAACTCCATTGGCCCAACCATGGTGTCAATAATTTAATTATAAAGACACACAGAATTATTTCTGGGATTCAATGAGTCATCTTCTCTACATCTCTTCTGAGGAGCTTCTACATTGTCATCATCTTCTAATTTTCTTTATGTCTCTTTAAAGTCGTTTCTAGCATCTTTGAGGCGAGAAATTGCCTCTTTTTACTTTATCGATGCAGTATTTCACATCAACAGTTTTGGTTTAAAGAATTTTGAATGTGTTATTGAGAGAAAAAAATTAGGCTGAAAAACCTTCAGTAGAAAGGTGAAATCGAAATCTCTCAATAATAATGCATACCCTTTAGCAGCCACGAAAGAATCAGTATCCCAACTATGAGTTCTGTTTTACTTTCATTAACCGTGTTTACAATTCTGGAATTGTAATCCCACCTTTTACTGGCAACTGTTGGAAACCGCTTCTTTACCTTGGATTGATTAGGAGCGTTAAGGCATTTTGATGAATGTGAAAAGAAATGTGAGATGCCACTCAATATCTTAAAAAAAAACTTGCATTCTGCTATATGATTCACAGACTGAGAAAGAACAAAATTGAGTTTGTGATCATAACAGTGGATGAAGAGTGCACCTGAGCATTTCACAAGTGTTTGTACACCATTTATTGAATTTTGTTGGAGGTTTCTTTAAATGCCCCCCTACTCTAATTTACTATTGTAACTGCATTAGTTCATTTTAATTTCCCCAGTTAAGGGAATCTTCCGGTTTGTTTTGACCTCTGAATGGCAGCTCTTGTTTAGACAAAAACGGCACACATCATTTAATTGTTTCATCAGTTCTCTGTTTGATTCAACCTCTGCACTATGTTTTAAAAGTCTAACCTTTTTTGCTCACTCAGTTGAAAATCTACTATGGTTTTCCCAAAAGTTTTTAATTTAGTTACTGCGGATAGGTGTGAGCGAGTCTTTTCATAGCGCATCTTGGCTTTGTGAAAATTGCTGATAACACAAAAGCCGTTAATATTCCACACTCCCTGATTTGTTTCGAACAACAAACAAGGCCAACAATACAGCCTGTTTCTTGATTTGCATGCAGGTAACCATTTTGAAGAAGTATAATATTCTGTTTTGAAATGACGTGTATAGTCTTTCATTTCTGTTTTAGCAGAAATGTCTGGAGTTGGCCTACCTTTTATTATTACTTGCTGCTTTTCTTCAAAAGTGAGGGCTCCAAAAGAAACGGCGAATAATCGGTCGAGAGCACAGCATTGAGAAAGGTGATCGGCACTGCTACATCCCACTGAACTACCTTCACTAACCCTGCTACTTGTCTCAGGTCCCTTCCCCAAGCTTTGTTTTGAGGGAACAGTTTCCAAATCCTAGACCCCTTCAATATTCCACACTTTCAAACACTGTCAAACTAAATTGACAATCGAACACTTAAACACTTCTCAAGATCTCTTTCATCAATGGGAACAATTACATAAGCTTAACAACCACAACACTACCACTTATAAGAAGCAAACAAAAATTACATTTACTTGACAAAACGCCAAGCATTAGCATGTATCTATTTATACAGACAGACTAGGGTGGCTTCAACTAATCCTCTCCTCGAGGAGAGCCAATATGACTCGATCGCTTCCTATGCTAGTTGGGAGAAGGGAAGGGGGTCACGCAAATAGTGGGAATATCATTGAGATTGTGCCAGAACTTCTCATGTTAGTCTGTTGTCATTGTAGAGGGGTGAGGGGGGCACAAGTAGCGAGCATATCGTTGAGTATTGTAACGCAAATTGAGACTCAGATAGATTTTATTTTATGCTTTTATTTCCTGTGAAAACTTAACTCAAAATAGATAAGTTAAAAATGTCTGGGGACCAGCCTAATCCTACTAGTCCAGTGACGGCATGCCACTGAATTGTTTAAGGGCTGCACAGGGTACAAGTGTCATGGTAAATGATATACTCCTACCCGATTATAGACACATTATGATCTCAAATTAAATAAGTAAATACCAGACACTCTGTTAAGTCTCCACTCTACTTTATGTACATATTTACAAGATGCCCTAACACTGAAATACCTAATTAGTTTCATTAAAGAAAATACTTTTTCGCAAATTTAGATGTTTCTGAAAAGTCTTGCACACAATGCAGCCTTCTTACGCAAGCTAGGAAAGTGCTCTTCAACTTGTAAAACACTTGTAAAAATTCTGCAGATCACCTTTTTGATATTTTGATCTCAATTGATTTTGAAAGTTAATAAACTCCATTTAATAGCTAGGTTTAGTACATGTTTCTAATAGCAATCACAGAGAATTTCTAATATTTCTTCAAATACATTGTATTCTGACAAACTTCTGTGGAGTAGTTTGGGACAAATACTCATTAAGTAAGTTGGGTCGAATCTGCTATTTCACTTATCTGAATCTTCATTTAGTTTTTGAATCTCGAATATCGAAGTCCAATCTGAATCTTGAAAAATATTATGAACCTCACAGAAAATATACATATAATGGAATAGCTGAAAATATAAATAATAACAAAATTTTAAAAAAGATATCTTAAAATCCATAAATAGCACTCGTGCATCCAGCTAAGAGTTCAATTAATGGTCTGGAGCCTGGTTGTCGAGTTAGTCCTATAATTACTCTGGCTCAGAACTACCAAATTAGCCAATAATATAACTTTAAAACAAATTTCATTTAAAATAATTTGAGTCTAGAATCTAATATTTTTTCAAATTCTCGAATCTTGAATATCCTTAAGGATTTGAGGGTCCCATCCATATCAAATGGCATTTTGTGACATGTTGCTAAGACTAACTCGAGACATGTGGTCCAACTCAAGGCCCATGAATGTGTATGTCATGTCTACACATAGTACCGTGTCTTATTGTGGGAGAATACTGGGAAGGAAAAATGAGGACTCTGTTGAGGATGAGACATGCTTGGGTAGCTACTAGCTAGGTGATGATGTAATTCACCCATCAAACTTTACTGTGAAGTACTTGTTCAGGTTGCTCATATTAAGAGTGTCAAATAGTGTGCTGTTGGCTGCAACAGTTCCCCGCGCTCATCTTGTGTCGTCATGTGAGCCTGGCTCACTGCTAGACTATCAAGTAATGTCTATTTTACTACATGATCTATAGTTGGCACGCACTAACTTGATGCACAAGCAGGCTATTTTGTTTTAATGGTATTGACCAATTGTGAGAGTATATAGTGTTTGTCTATTATTTTGTATTGCTGCTAATGCTTGCGGTGTCTTCAAATAGATGTCATCTTGTTTTATTGGACTTGAATAACACTCATTCAATCATAATAAACAATCATCACAGCGATTAAAATAGGAACATTTCTCACTGGCCAAAGTCGAGAATTAGTCTTAAAATTGTGAATCTACTTTGAAGCGGAAAGGAAGCGAAACATACTATTTATTAGACTCACAATTTGACGCACATTCATCTATATGCTACCACTTTCAGAAGTTGGAGCGCCTCACCCAAATCTATAACTAGGTGACTAACCCTACACTACAGAATACATCAATGATATTTATTACAGCACAATAAACTTAAAAAGTTATAATGAACTGATTCTACAATGTTTCACCAAAACTTACTATGTGATTATTAGGATAAGCTAGAAGTTTTCCCATATTTCATTTATTTGGCGAGCCACAATAAATGCACTGTAAGTTGTGCAGCATCACATATACTAGACTTCCTGTGATAGATGAATCAGGATTTGAATCCCGGTCAGCAGGACTGAGGGTGAATTTTCACATATGCTTTTCAACACTCCATCCACACAATTTCAGGCACTTTTCCTCTAAATTATACCTTCTTCATCCATAACCCATTAGCATAACGAAGTGCAAACAGCGTGAGCATGTAGTAAGATGTGATTTAAAAAATAAATTAGACAATCAATTTGTTTATAACTTGGGTAAAAAGATTAAAACATTACTTATAATATATTGATATGAGGATAAATGGCATTGATTTATTTGAGAGGGAATGTATTAAACTTAAGCCATAGTTGTGCAATTGAATGCTTCTTATTTAAAATGAACTATTTTATTCCTTTCCAACTAAGTAAGGGATTTATAACTCTTTGAGTTTGCACCAGACCTTTGGTTTAGCTTAATGTACACTTGACCCTTATCATTTCTACTACTATAAAGTTTTTACTGGGGATTTTTAACATAGTTAGTTTCTGGCTAGTATTATTTTTTAATGGTTTGCCCTCATTACCTCTCTGCCTTTCAGATGTTCAGTTGTTAATGTGGCGTATCGAGGATTCTGTAGTACATCTGAAGCAACTCATTGCTGAAGGATTTACATCATGGAATAGTCGAATTCAAGATATAGCTATCCATTCAAAGAAAAAGAATAATGACAATATGAAACCAGTATCCCTTAACACCAGCTTGCCAGAAGCAGAAGGAGTAAGTCAATATAAGGTTAAATCTGATAAAGCTAAATAACTACTTTTAGAATAATTTTTCAAAGTTGTATAATTTAGCTTGTTTGTATATAATCATTGGTTAAATGCAAAATGTTTTCTGGAGAAAAATAATGTCAAATAATTTCTATTAAAATATTGTTTTGTGTTTCTTTTGGGTGTTAAGTTTTTAATAATCGATACCTGCCATATCAATTATTAATTTTGGAAAAAAGAGTAATTAAAAATTTACCATTGTGGTTTAACCCCCTCATGTTAAAATTGATACAAAATATTAATCAAATAGAGACAGTGTGTTAAATAGGGCATTACCCATAGCTAGGTATACAGCTGAAGCATGGTCATCAGATGTAAAGTTGCTTCTCCACTGGAGAAACATTGAGCAACATATAGCAACAGCAACATGGTGACAATTGAAAAGTTGGTGTTTATTGATGTAAGTTGCTCTGTGTTATATCATGTCGATGTCACATTTAACAAATATTGGTGTTTGTTACAAGTAGCAGTTTGACTATAAACAGTTTCTTTAGTGCAGACATCAGGGCTATGAAGTCTATACACCAAGCCTTCAACTCAGACTATTTTTCTATTTTCTGACTCTTTCATAAATGGCTAAAGTATATTAATTAGTAATAACAAATCTACTGCAGTAAAGTACTTCAATCCATATGACTTCATGGGAATCTTCTTTGACCTTATAAATACATATTTAAGTACATTTATCAACCCAAATTACAAATATTGATCTGAAAGAATAAAAAAAGGAATAGAGGTAAAAATATATATTGTTACCATATATTGGCAAGCTTTGAAATGTGGTGCTGGAAAAAATTTGAGAAGCTCAGGCAGGCAGACAGGGTGACAAAGGAATAAATCCTAAGAAGAGTGGTTGAGAAGAGAACCATTTTGGATGTGATTCTTAGGTGCGAAGCAAACTGTATCAAGCATATCCTTAGGAGGAATTGTCTTCTGCACAACGTCATAGAAGGAAAGAGTGAGGGAAAAAGCAGCTTAGGAAGATTCAAATATTGGATGACTTGAAGGAAAGAGAGGACAGGGCTAAGTTTACTGACAAAAGGAATGGACCTGTCATAAGACAGAACACATAATAATTATGATGATGATGACAATAATGATAATAATAATTGTTATTATTATTATCAAATAGAGATATTTTGGAGTTGGAGTTTGTGCAGTCCTACCGACTCCAACTTCACCTAAAATTGCTTCTTACTCATAATCCACAGCACTGGTAGACACATTGTTGCATCTACTTTTAACTATAGACAAGAAACACCAACATGATGCAACCACTTTTCTCCAATAGGGACAGTTTGTTGCCTAAAGTTGATCAAGTAATTTTTGAATGGGAAACATCTTTTCAACGTTGTGCAACACAAAAGTTGTTCTATGGTTCTCCATTGGAGACAAATCTTAAGCGAGGAGATCATAAAAGTGGAAGCCATGGTAATAAGGTTTGTGAGGAGTACGTTAGCTGTCACTAAGGAAAATATGATTAGAAATGAAGATGTTTGGGCACAAGGGTTACATGAGATAGTAGAGGCAGCAAAGGTGAGAATGAAAAAGGAAAGTATCTCAAGGAGAATGATGGAGCTCAAAAATGTTGGGAAAAGACCACAATGTAGACCAAGGAATAGATGGGAGAAGAATATAACGGCAAGTATGTGAGTGAGAGAAGAAGTATAGTGAAAGGACATAAGGAGAGGCAGGCTTAAAAATACTGACCTGGCCACAGGTTGGAAATGGTTCCTGGGGATGATGATGATGATGATTATTATTAGTAATAGTACAATAAATTATTGAACTCAACTAATAAAATATGAAGGAATATTGTAAGGAACGTACTTGGTAGAAAAAAAATTGGTTGATTGATTGATACACTTATAAGTCACTCAACAATACAATTTATGAAAATAAGGTGATGGTTAAACAAAGGGAGATTGTTAGAACATAAAAAGAAATATGCTAAGTCAATTAAAAATATGAATTAATGGAAGTGATAAAGAACTAATTATTCAGGGATAAAAATTGATGTCAGGAATTTACTCAGTTATAAATTATTTTCCTAAGAATCACCTAGAGTTGGTTAAAGTGTAATTTGAATTTACAAAAGATAGGTAAAACAGAAGTTGAATAAGATTCCACAAAGAAATGAAATTATTAGAAAAATATTTTGAGAAATTTTTTCAAAAGCAGAAATTGTAAAAAGTTAATGATTGAACTGGAGTTGTTATTACAAGTGACATTTACAAGAAAGATCCCTTTAAGGCCCTGCCTACCCTCCCTGGCGGCGTGTTGAGCTTTCAGCTCTAAAATAGATGGCGTTGCTAACGTTATACAAACTGGTGGATTCCAGCCATCAGGTTGGCAGAACTACTGGTTTGTTTAAACAATTGGGAGACTGGCGACCACGACCGGTAATCAGTAAAGGCTGCAAGCAAACTTTTTTCCAAGAATTGAGAGAGATAAGAAGTGTAGTGCCGGACCGTAAAGTGTGTAGGCGACCAAGTTGGACTAAACGTGGGGAGACATAACGTCAAGATACAATCACACTCTCGAGCAGAAAAATTAGCTTATT